>CAUYRH010104331.1:0-15433 GCA_963574655.1 Perodicticus potto
AAGCAGTTTTAAAATGAAAGGAATCTGAATGCTTTGCACACGTTTACGCATTTTTATGAAGACAGCTGTGTTTTGCCTTCTCAAAAAATTTTATACCATTTTTCAATGATCTCTAAAATTTGAGGGTCCCATTTCTTTTCAGGCATTTTATTCAGACATCACTGAATCCTCCAAATGTTTAGAAGGTTAATGAAGTGAATAGCCTTTTAATTTTTTTCTTTTTCTCAAATATGTTCACAACCATTAGTAATTACTTGAATTTTGTTGTTGTTTAAAAATCTATGTCTGTTACAATGTCAAAATAGAACATGTAAAAGCCATTAAGGGTTGGGTAAAAATAAAAGAAAATGAGAAGCTTTTATGCACTTATAGAATTTGCAATCACAAAAATACATTTACTTATTATTTTAAAAGACATACCTATGAGTAATTTGATGCAACATTATCAAAAATATGTTGGGAAATTGTTTAAATAAGTCTAATTGCTCTAGCATATAAATTGCTCTCAGAGAGTAATTTAGGTGCTTATATACCCACCCTAAGTCTTCAAAATCATGTGGAATTTGCTGGAGCAATTATTCATTAATGTTCTTCTAACAATGAGAAATGGTTTTCAAACATTGTCTCACAGTGTTTCAAAAACTGCCCCATAACAATACCTTTGTTTGTTTTTATCTTTGACATTCAGTAATAGGGGAAACTTTTTTTTTTTGTAGAGACAGAGTCTCACTTTATCACCCTCAGTAGAGTGCCATGATGTCACACAGCTCACAGCAACCTCCAACTCCTGGGCTCAGGTGATTCTCTAGCCTCAGCCTCCCGAGTAGCTGGGACCACAGGCGCCCGCCAAAACTCTCTGCTAGATAGGGGAAACTTTTTAAGGATTGTTAAAATGATAGCATATTAATAGTAATGATGATTATGATTAATTTGTCTGGACAGACAGTTCCCATCACAAAGTCATAGCACATCAATTTTTTTAAATTAAATCGTAGCTGTATACATTAATGCACTTTATGGGGTACAATGCATCTCATTGTATCACATCAGTCCTTTTTTATTCTTTTGCAATGTTACATTTAGGATAAGTGACAGTCCTCGCTCAGAGACTGTCTCCCCCAAGAACCATCTCAGGCACAATTTGTTTAACCAATCTCTATGCAGGGGTCTTACAAGTGTTCATATTTGTAGGCAAAATCTAAATTTCGTCCTTTAACTTTACTAATTTAAAATAAAAATAAGCCTGAGCTTTTAGGGGTTTTTGTGGCACTGCAAAGTTTGTGGGTTCGGTCATTGGAATAATTGCCACTGCCCTGTGCTGACCCAGAATGTCCATTTTCTTAACAGACTCTCACTGAGTGTTCTCAGCGTGAAGGGAGAACAGTCATCAGTGGTCAGACAGCAGGACGCGCCCTGCAGATGATAAATTCTAGTTGTAAATACATCTGGTCTATTTTCTATTTTCTTCATTCTCTCTCTCTATATATATTATATGTTATTTGTTTATATAACTTTTGGTTACATCAAAATGTACGTTGCCTTTGGTAATAACGCAAACTTTATAGAAGGGTTTATGGTAATATCTCCTGCTTAATTATTATGTTAAACACCCTCCCTGAAGTCTCTGTGGGACACTTTTCCATAAACACAATCACATAGGTTTGTCAACATTTTTCTGCTCAGGAAATAGTTTTCCAGAGTCAATGCTTACAGCGTGTCGACCCTGGGTGTTTCACATCAAATTCCCACTGCGTCACTGCTTTCTAATAATTCTGTATCTTGATTCCCCCAAAGTTTTATTATAATTTAATGAATGGCAGGTTAAAGTGCACATAAACTATTAAAACCCAGGGTGCCTTCTCTGTGGCAAGATGGAGAAGTGTCACATAACAATCTCGGGTAAAGGGACCAGGTGGGCAACTGCAGAGAAATGAAGAACAGATGTGTTTCGGTCACTTGTGGTTTCACAACGAAGCACTGGTAGCTTGAACCACAGATGTTTATTTTCTCACAGTTCTGGAGGCTGGAAGTCCAAGGTCAAATATTGGCAGAGTTAGTGTTTGTGGAGGCTTCTCTCCCCAGCCGCAGACACTGGCTGCCTTTCTTCTAAGGCCCTCCGTGGCCGTCCCCCTGGGCCTTGTAGAGAGAGAGATACCCACGGTGTGTCTTCCCCTTCTTACGAGGACCCCGGTTCAGTGGGATTAGGGACCCGCAGTTAGCGCCTCCTCTAACGTAATTACCTCCTTGATAGGCCCTGTGTACAGATATGGTCACATTGGGGGTTAGGTATTCAACATATGAACCAGGACCTAGAAGTGTCTGTTTGTAAAGTGACTGAAAAGTCCTAACTCTGTAGACTGGCAGAGAGAGGGCTCTGGAGCAGCCCGTATAGCCTCTGTCTAGGAGGAGTGAGAGCTATGAGAAATACCTATATAACTCAATAATGGAACCCCTGGGTGGAAAGGGCTTGGAGAGGGATTTAGCTCTCCTAACAAGCACGACAGCTCGCGAGATGAGAGCAGTGGGGAATTGGCCGTCTCTATACCTGTGGTGTTGAGAAGCACGAGATCAGCCTTATATTAGGCTGCAGGAGAAGGCAGTCGGGAGCATGTGCATTCTGTGACGGACCCGCTTACTCTGACTCTGTCTCCTCTTCTGCCTGCAGAACACCAGCACGGTGTCTCTCTGCTGAATAGATAGATAGCTCTAAAGACTAAGATCTATCTTTCTAAGACTTCTTTAGTCCCTCTAAGTCTCTCTCTCTCTCTCTCTCTCCCTCCCCATCTAAAGTAGACAGCCCTCAGACACCTAAGAGAAACTGTACCTGAGCAAGGGAACTTAGCGGTCTGCGTCGGGAACCTAGTTAAGCCTGACGAGACCTGGCTGGTCCCGGGTCCTGACAAGCGGTGGCATCAGTGGGCTGTGACAAGGCTCATTAAGAAAAGGAGATTGTGGAAAGCTTCAAAGAGAAAGGGAGGGGATAGAAATCTCACAGAGTTTGTGGGAAGAGGCGCTACCATAGTCATTGGTATGTATTTACATTAGTGGAGATTCGTGTAACACCACTTTCAGCAGAAAAAGTCCTAAAACTTTTACCTAGCTTAAACAATTCTGACCCCTTAACTCGAATCCCATCTCACTTACCCTCTCCTCGACAAGAAATGCGTCCAAGAACATGTCAGGAGAGGGCGGTGAGGGGAGATTTTAGGCACTGCTGTATGTGGGACGATCGGGGCTTCTGAAGGCCACGGGCAGACTGCAGTGGAGAAGCAGGGTGGTGATCGCACCAGGTGGATGGGAAGGTTTCAGGATGGCAGCAAAAAAAGAGGAATTTTGAAGCCAAGAGTGGGAGATAGAAGCATAGCTTAATTTTTATAGCTAGGAGAATAGGTTGGTTTGTTTGCTTTTGGTATCTTTTGTCTGCTATGTGCCTTAGAAATGAGCTTACCATGGAAACCCAGGACTATCAGCTGAACAATCCAAGTACCCGGCTCCGAAAGGCCACATCCTGAGAAGGAATGGGAGCTTGAACTAGTGTAAGCACATCGGCAACAGTAACTTTACATTCCTGTCTGTGCACTGTTCTTCAGGAATTTTGACTGCCTTGATAAAACACCTGAGAGCTTAGTAGAAATGGATATAGTTACATAATTGAAATTCTGGACCCCAATAGCTGAGGACCAGGCTCTGTCTGGAGCACGGCAGTCATAGCACAGATGATCCCGCAGGCCTTCCTCTGGGTGTATGTGGGGTGGATGAAGTCCTTTACTTGCTTTTTATAACCTATTTTGGGCTATTGCTCCTAATTGCACAAGCATACGGATTGAGAAAACGTAAGAGACAGCAGTTATTTGCAGCAGGACTGCATTAATCTAAGCATATGCAATATTTAGGAAAGCAAGAATTACTGCAGGTGTTGATGATGTGCACACACATGCTTAATTTAACGTTGTCTTGCGAGTTAATAATGGCCAGTTTCCTCAGTATCGACATTTTGAATGTTTCTTCAGTGTGGACTAATATGGTCACGTTGCAACTCTTCTGGACAGCTGCCTCATCAGGAAAGTGCTGATACTCCCCGCAGGGCGATCGTGCTCATTAGAGGGTGGAAACGAGCTCGCTGCACTCCAGATTATGGGGGGTTCATTCTTCTTGGGAGTATTTTTATACCCTATGAAAACTTGATTTTTTTTTAAATTAGGGATACAACTACTAATATCTTGCCATCAGACTTTGCAATTTTTTTCTCAAGGCTTCAAAAAAAATTTCTTTTGGATTAACATGAGGGTACGCTCTTGGGACAAGGTAAGGGTGAGGGCACACGTCCTGGGAAAGGAATCAACTACAACTCTGACTTCCTTTCATTTTAAAGGAGCAGCCTTTGAATCCATTCAAATTCTGTTCAAGAATCAACCTCTCACTGAGAAATGCTGTTGATTCCAAACCTGTTTTTGGAAATGAGTAGATGGGTCTCTCTATTCCGTGTGCAAACCTGCTGTCACGCTCCATTCCACTGTGGGCGCTGCCGCGGGGTCAGGGATGAGGGAGGCCCACGCGGTGGTTTCCCCTAATTGTCCAGAACAGGGAAAACATGCTTGCAAATAGGAAATTTAACCAAGTATTAAAATATCCAGTGTTAATAGAAGACAATAATCATTGTGCTTTTATCAGAGGAGAAATGAAAAGCTTTCTGGAGGAGGTGCCATGTGAACAAAGTTTCTAAGAATGAACGAGTTTTCTGAGCAAACAGGGAAAAGAAAACATTTGCAGAGTGAACATTGGCCCTGCTCTCTGCTCCCCCAGAAGCACCACAAGCCTTGACAACTGGAATGTTCCATATGGAAGGATTAGGGACCTGGAGAAAACAAAGGTGGGGGCTGGGGCCGAAGACGCTGGGAATTACCAGGTATGAAGGAAGTTTCCTGCCTTGCTCAGCAAGCTGGACTCCATTCGATAATTAATGGGAAACCACTAATTGGTTTGAAACATAGTGATGGTGTCTTTGTATTTATGTTGTGGCAAAATCACTTTAACGGACGATCTGGGGGCGGAGGAGGGAGAGAAACTTTGGAGTCAGTCAGGAAGCAGCAGCGAAGCATGTGCTGATGAGGGTCTATATTTAGATGGAAGCAGTGGGGAAGAAGATAATTCAAAGTTATTGCAGAGGCAAAAATATACAAGAACTATGGATGTAGAAAAAATTGTCAAGGTCAAATGTACAGTGTATTGAAAGAGAAACAGGTGTAATGGCAGAATTGGCAAAAATATTTACATTTAGGGTGTGGATAGGAAAAAAAACCAGCATAAGACACTAAGACAGGAGGGAGTTAGGAACAGAACCTGGGCAGGTGGAGGGGCTGACCTCGTGCTCCCCATGCCGGCTGTCAGGCCGCTCTCATGTTCAACTGCGCCATTTCTGCTTAACTGTTAGGACAGTCCTTCATCATGTCATATTTGGATAATTTATTTCCTGTCATTCGTACATTATTTTGAATTTGCTCTTACTGGTACTTTTCTTTATGTTCTTACATTTTCTTTGAAAGCCATAATGTTTTTTAGTGAAGGGTGTGGAAAAACCTGACAAAGTATAAAGCCTCTTAATAAATTTTTCATCTCTGAATCACTACTAATATTAACCACTTATATATACTAACATTTTATATATACTAACATTTTTGCTTAGAACTATAACTGAATATTAAATCTCAGTTTTTCCTAACTGACAAAATGTAAGAAGTCTAACAAAACCAAGGGCTGATTCCACTAGTCCTGTGGTGAGAATATAGGTAAAGGCTCCTTAAAGCATCAACATTAAACAATGTTGATAAAAGTGTGAAATCCCCATAAATTTTAATATTTTATTAAATGCCAAAGTTTTTGAACTAATATAAAACCTTAAGGCTGACCCCTCCCAGAAGCTGACTGACTGACCCCCCTTCTTGGCTATGGGGATCCCTAAAACTGAATTTCCAGCCATGAGAAAGGGGGTCAGACCTGCCCCTTCAGGCCCCTCCTCTGTGACTCCCTAACAGGCCTAAGGGTCTGTAAGATACACCTGCAGGTCTTCAATATGCACGACAGACCACTGGTCTGGACACACGTCCCGTAGTTTGTCTCTGATCCACACACCCTCATCTTAACTCAGCTCTCCTTTTCACTGACTCTTGGTCTGTCAGAGCCTACCTCTTTTAGGCAATTGTCAACTGAAAAATGTTTAAACCCACCTGTAACCTGTAAGCCCCATCCACTTTGAGATATCCCACCTTTCCAGGCAAAACCAGTGTATCCCTTCCGTGTATTGATTTATGAGTTTAACTGTAATTCCTGTCTCCCTGAAATGCATAAAACAAAACCGTAACCCCACCATCATGAGTCCACATGCTCAAAGCTCCTCGGGTGTGGCTCTGGGTCACCGTCCTCAAATTTGGCTCAGGACAAACCTCTTTAAATTATGGTACAGAGTGTGGCTTCTTTTTCATCGACAATATGTAGAAGAAAAATTAAGTAAAATGTTAGACCATGAAAGAGAAAACTTCAACAACATAAAATAAACTGTATATGTTGGTCATATTTCTATGTTTTGTATTTGTTAGGAAAAAATGGTTACATGAAATATCTAATCCTATAGGTTAGATTATTATTAGTTAATGTTTCAAAAGTTTTGATTTTTAGGTTTTTTTCTTGACAGTTATAATCTTCAAACATCCAGTTTGCAGGAATAGAGAAAAACTTCCCTCTATTCAGCTGACAGGGTTGTCAGAAGATGCTAAATTTTCCTTAATTCCAGTCCCATTTTTCTGCTACCCTCACACTCCTCAGCTCTTGTTTATTTGGGGCAGGAAAGAGGTTGGTAGATTGCTCATAATTATGCTACAGTTTTAAAGAGAAAAACTTTAGTCCATAAATATGGACTCACCTGATAATTTTATTATCTATTTTAGATTACATAAAATAATTGAAGTGTTTTGTTTACTTTGTTTATAATCTTTTGAGCGTGACACTTCTTGACACCACCCCCAGGATGAAGACCAGGCTTCCTCTTGCAAGTCTCGCCGTAGAGAATCGTTTCTCTCCTTCCATCTTTCTCGTTTCTTGTGTTGCAAACCATGCCATCCTTTGTTGATTTTTTTTTTCATTTTGCATTATAAAACTCATCTTCCCGCGTAGACTTTCCTCAGTGTCAGAAGACGATGGTCACCTCCTCTTGAATTTCTGTTCCACCCATTGCTAACAAGCTGAGTGATGAGATGTCTCCTGGAAGAAAGTGTCGGGAAAATCGTGCCCTGATCTTTACCGCACGACTGGCTTCCTGCTGGAGAGTCCTGGAGCATCACGAGAATGGCCTGGGAGCTGTGTACGTGCAGACAATGAGAAACCCGACCTCCAGGGGAGGATGCACATGTGAGGCGTGGTAACCAGGCCTGAAGGTCGTCACGTGAAGTGTGGCAACCAGGCCTGAAGGTCTTGGTAAAGCTTCTCTAGATTCCAAAGATCTCTTGACACTGTAGGCAGAGGTCTTGCTTAAGGTCTGAGATTTTGCAAAAACAAGTCGGAGGCATTCCACCTGACTTTCCATGTTCCCCGTGTGTAGTGCTGATGTCCGATAAGTAAGTTTTAACTACTTCTCTTCTGCTTTGTGATAATGAATACGGAGCTCAGGGCTCCTCCTCTCCGAGTTCCTCAGTTCACCAGCACAGACTGTCAAGCCTCTTCATTCCTCGTGCCAAAACCTTTCAAGAAAGGTGTGTTTGCACTTTTTCTCCAGTGGAGTGGGTGAACAAATGCAACGAAAAGAATGAGTTGCACATCTTCTGACAGGATCGGATCAACGTAATGGAGCACTCTCCCTACAGGGCTCCTTTGTCAACGTGAGTCGCTGCACACTCCTGATGTGAATTGGATACACTACAGGGCATCGGAGCATAAGCCACTTACAATAAACACTCACTTCTCAAAGGAGAAAGGAACGCTCTGAGCCAAGGATCACAGAACCAGCTTCTGTACAAGCACATCATTCTCCATCATCGCCTTCAGAAGACTGCCGTGTCTTCCAACATGGCAGGCTTCATTTTCGGATGATTTTGACAAGAAATGCTTTATAAATGTTGGAAATTTTTGTTCCCATTCAATATGTGAGGTATTTCTGTCCTTGTTTCCATTTTCTGTTTTTTTGTTTTTGTTTTGTTTATAGACTAATTTTATTGCTTCACTGTTTTACTGTAATAAAATTTCCATGTCAAGGATAATGAAGCATAATGTGAGGGGTCACCTAATAACTCCCTTCTTACAGTGTTTCTGTTCTCATAGTGGATTCTACAGGCCCAGCAGGCAGGGTGCCCTGACCCCACCATCAAGCATCACCCCACTTCCCACCCTCCCACAGTGAGCGTCCCTGGCACCCTCACCTGTCTCTGTGGGCGGCGGCTGCATGCCAGAGGGTGAGAGCTGTCGGCGTCTTTCAAGGTTGCCTCCTTACCTCTGGGACACGAGGGTTTTCAGCAGAACTCCACGCTGCACCTCTGATGTTCAGTAAAACAAAGCCCAGGGTGACGTGTTAACTTCTGTGGACACATAGCTGGTGAGTCACAAGGACAAATCTGATTCTAATCTTTCAGTTGTGAGCTCATGCTCTTAAGCTTGAATCACTATTTCAATTAAACCCTTCTTAATGGAGATACTATGCCCTGTATATATAATAAGGAAAATAGCATTATCTGGAGAACTTACATACCAATAAGAAGCAGAATACATCATAATAGAAAGGAAAGAGGACTAGATTATGTCTGATTACTTTTCCAGCACTTAAATGTTATCATTTGATGTCTTTACTGCCATAAATTGCTTAAGTAGTGGCTGATATAATAATCAATAAAAAGTTATAAACAAAAGTGTGAAAATGAGTTTCATTTTGCTTCCTTAAACATTGTATGCTAAATAAGTATTTACTATTATTTTCCTCAAATTTTAGACAATGTTCATTCTTGGCCTTTGCTCTAGTTTTTCTTTTCTTTTTATACTGAAGAAGAAATATTACAAAAAGAAATAAACATGGAAATATGTGATGTTTGTTTGTACAGTGGCATCAGTATGTCCAGGGGCAGCTCGTGGGCAGCATCGACCCGTTTTTAATATTTGTGCCACCTGCTGTCATGTTCCGGGAAATATCACTAGCAGGGGGCAGGTTAGTTAATTTCTTGGTCTGTCTCGCTGTTCTGCTCCACCGTGTCTGTACTTGTCACTCAACTTCTACACGTCGATCTTTAACTGCTATTCTCTCTCTTATTTGTTTCACTGTCCAGCGATGATCATAACCTCTGCCCTTGAGCTCTCGCCTAACTTGCTGTTTGTGGCTGTTCAATGGAAGTGAAAACATTATCTAGAGAAGGATTTTGATTTACCAGGAATTAATCCTTCGTGCCTCCAGATGTTTGCCCGTGCCTCCCCCACTCCCGGGGTGGCCTTCCTGCTGGCTCTGCCTCTCTGAGCTGACAGTCTTTCACGCTCATACCCAGAGCCCGGCTGGGTGTCCCTCTCCACCTTTACCCTGGTCATCTCCCTCCACCTTTACCCTGGTTGTCTTTGCTGTGGTCTCAGCACAGGGGGCTCCATTCGTCCATAATGCAACTCTGAGGCACACCGCCGTGTCTGCTGGAGTGGGGTGGTCCGAGGACACCACACAGAACTGGTCATTAAGGGGGCAATGCATTACCATCTATAACTTACTAAATACTTGATACCAAAATAATTTCAGAGAGGGAGTGTGCCTTCTCTAAAAATTAAAATTGTATTTACTGAAAAGATGGAGGCCGATGTGCAGTTGATTAAATTTAAAACACCTGGAACAAATGGATAAAGAGTTATTACCCAAACCGTGCATTTAGCAAATTGAAAGAACAAAGTTAAAATAAAATAGTACACTAGCCAGTTATTATCTGACTGCATTATTAATATCAATTCTCACATGATAATAGCTTTCATTTATTAAATACTTACCTGGCCCACGGTTCTGAGTATGGTTGTGAGTCCTCTGCACAGGCTGGAATGCCAGTTCAGAAATTCCTTTTAACAGATACTTCAACTTTCCAAAGACAACACTTTGTGCATCTGAGGAAAAGGGGACTTTAGAGGAAAGGCAGAGGCTGGTAATGGGGGAGAAAGAAGCCAAATACGGTGCATTTCTGAACACCGATAATGACCTTCTCTTGGTTTCTTATGTATAAAAAATAATAAATGTATCATTTTACTCCTAATGATAAAATGTCAAGGGGAAATAGTTTTTACTAAAAACATAATCACAATGTATGTTTTTTATAAATAGCTTTCCATTTGCTATTTTTTAATTAAACCAATATTTTTCTCAAGAACATTGCATTTTATTCGTTTTCAATACTTGTTAAATGTTAGCATCCATTAAGATACTAAAATTTTCAGGCAAAATGGTGAACTTTGCAACATGTAGGTATTAACATAGCATGATTTAGATGTATTGCATACATGGAACACACACGGTGTGTGCTCTCCAACACATTTTGTGGCTCCTTTTTTCAAAAAGTAACTCTGACTTCAGTGAGCCCCATATATTTCACTGAGAGTCAAGTTCAGTCAGCTAATGGCTTTGGCGTAGTGAACTGATAAATCAGAATTGCAATTACCGGAGACAGATAAAACCACACAGAAAAAAGACTGTATAAAGTGACCATCTCCTGAGAAATCAGTGTCAGTTCTCCTTGGAAAAGTCAAGCACCATCAATTTAAGCAAAAGGATTAGAGAAATTTCTTTAATTAGAAAGTTCACATGCACAAAGCAGGGGAAATTATTTTCCCTCAGCCTGATGATGTCCAGAAGGGGAAAGAATCAGGCTGTTAATTCAGGCTTAGGACCTGTCTGACGGCACCTGCCTGAAGACACCTGCCTCATGGCACCTTCCTGACGCCACCTGCCTGATGACACCTGCCTGATGGCACCTGTCTCACGTCACCTGACTGACACTACCTGTCTCACACCACCTGCCTGATGCCACCTGCCTGATGCTACCTGCCTGATGGCACCTGTCTCACATCACCTGCCTGACACCACCTGCCTGACAGCGGCATCCACAGCTCTCCAGTCTGTTCCCAGTTCTCTGTGCAGTGTGGAGACTCACACGGAAATCTTAACAGAGAGAGTGGATGGTGGATTGGTTCTTTATTTATTTTATTCATTTATTTTTTTGAGACAGAGTCTCACTATGTCACCCTTGGTAGAGTGCCGTGGCGTCACAGCTCACAGCAACCTCAAACTCTTGGGCTTAAGCTCTTCTCTTGCTTCAGCCTTCCATGTACCTGGGACTACAGGTGCCTACTATAATGCCTGGCTATTTTTTTGTTGTTGTCATTGTTGTTTAGTTGACCCAGGTCAGATTTGAACCCACCAGCCCCAGTGTATGTGCCAGCGCCCTACCCACTGAGCTACGGCCGCCAAGCCTGGTGGATTGATTTTTAAGGCAGTTAATGGCTAACAAATCACCATCCTTGGATGAAAAATGAGGTCATGAAGATTTAACTGCGACAAGAAAGAAGAAGGAGCTGTTGGCACACGAAAGACACTTAGTTTGGACCCATCTGTGGCAATAGATTAATTCCCTTCATTAGCAAAGATGTACATCTCACACTAACCATAAGTAAATGTTTCATATCTACCCATGAGCAATTGCTATAGAAGCTAAAAGTTATTTCCAAAGGAAATAAAGGTAAATATTTTTCAAAAATGTTCCATAATTTGAAACATAATTCCACAATAAAGAATAATTTTATATCATGTAAAGAAATGGAGATTAAAAAAGAGATGCTTTGATAAACTACACTACCTCTAATAAATACTTTCAGAAACCTCTCAATAGTTGGAGCGAGAGTTATGGCTGAAGGGAAGTCTCCTCACCTGGCTTACTTTTTCCTTCAGACTTTAAAAAAATCATTGAACTCAGTTGTGCCCTATCTTAACTTCTAGCATTCACACCCTTAGTTCAAAAAGATGAGTTCTGTACTTCATTCTTTAATTAGCGCATAATTATTATGTGCGATATTTACAGCTTCAAGAAATAGATCCTATTATATATTTTTCAGTTTTCCTACAAGGATGCCAGAGTAAGTAGCAGTGGATTGAGAAATCAACTAGGTGACACTATTTAAATAGTTCATAAAATAGTTCAGGGGCACATAGGCTTAAACAAAACGGAGAATGAGGTGATTATTGACAACTGGTAATACTCACTCTAAAGCTGTCAGAGGGATAAGGCTGTCAGGACTGCAAACTAATAATCGTTCGATATTGGATAAGACTTTAGATAAAGTAAAAGAACAAATGTGTTGAATTCTACTTCATAGTAAATCAAAACACCTATTTTTTGCATAAATAAATTATATTCAAAATAAAATATAGCATGGGAACTTTTACGGGGCATTAGCTGGAAAGTTATCAGCTTCCATGGGGATCTCAGAGGAGGAACCGTAGGGTACAAGCCAGGCTCAGCAGGTGCGTCCTGCTCCAGCAAGCCGGAATGCTGGTTCTTTTGAGCCTGCGCTCATAGCAAACCCCTCACAGCTCATGAATCTGTGCTATGCCCGCACTGAGAGCCATTCTAGTGATCAAGGAAAGTGAAGCTGCCTCTTCAGTATGTTGTGTCTCACTCACAAAGAGATGAGTGAGACCAGGGAAGTATCACCCCAAACCACGGCCTCCAAGGCTTGGTGAGTCATTCATGAACAAATATTTCCTTCACTTACTATGTCCCAGGCAACAGTTTCTAGGGACAGATCAGTGAGCGAAGGAGACAGATAGTCACATCCTATTTAGAAAAGACAACCCAAATAAGAAAATGTAAGTTACACAACATATAAAATGTTCGAAAGTGATAGGTATAATGGAAAAAAATGGACCACTGTTAATAAGGCTGAGACAATGGTGACAGTAGGGATTTAGCACTTCAAGTGGATGGTGTGAGTCTCCCTAAAAAGTCAATGTTTGAAAATAGAGTGGACAGAAGTGAGGAACTATGTCAGATGGGTATGTGAGAGAAAACCATTCCAGTTTCACAAACTGAGTGCTCTCATTTGAACAGTACCAACATCAGAAAACGGGATAGTGTCAGGACACGGGACTCCATGCCCTCCTGTCGGTCACCACCCACAAGAAAAACCAGTATCCTGATGTCAACATTACAGATCACGGCTTCTTGTTCTGACACTTTACATAAATGGAAATTATATGTGCACGTTTTCTTCTTTTTCTCAGCATTACCTTTGTCAGCTCCATGCATGATGCAGTGAGTAGTTACAGAGGGTCAGTCTTACTCACACACCTGTCTTTTCATTAATATATGTGTGTGTTTCCTTAAGTATTTATCTACAACCAAGGGTGGATCATAAGCGTGTATTCAATTTTTTTTTTTAGATAGGGTTGTTTGTCTTCACCAAATCTTTTTTTTTTTTTATTGAGTCATAACTGTGTACAATAATTCAGTCATGGGGTACAGTGTGCGGGCTTCACATACAATTGGAGATATTTTTATCAACCTGATTGATATAACATTCATGAGATTTTCTCATTTACTATGTGAAAACATTTTTGATCCGTATTTAGAAATTTTCTCCTGACCCTTCAAATATGCACCACAAGTGTGACCTCACCCTTTATCCTCTCCCCCCACCCTCTCCCTTCCCTTCCCTCCCTCTCCCCTTTCCCCATCTTCTTGTGCAATTAATGGGTTGTAGCCTTCGCTTGAAAGATATAAATTTGCTTCATATTAGGGGTGTATACATTGGATACTTTTTCTTCAGCGTGTATTCAGTTTTAAGGACATTGCCACCTACTTTTCTAAAATGATTCTTTTCTTTTTTTTTTGTTTTTTTGTTTTTAAAATGATTATTTTCAATCCCAAGGGCCGTTTATGAAAATTCTGTTGCTGCTCGTCCTTACTAACACATTTTATTTCCTGCCTTTTTAATTTTAGTTATCCTGAAGATTATTTAGTGATACCAAATTATAGCTTTTACTCTGAATTCCTCTACTGACTAAATTGCTCCATTTTCACATGGTTATTGTCCATTTGCATATTTTCCCTTGATAAGTGTTTGCACCATTCTTTGGCCAATTTTTCCATTTTTTAACATATCTTGTGGGCAGAGATCCTTTACCAGATGTGTGTATTGAAAATGTCTCTCTCTGCTGGCTGCCTGTTTGCTCTTTTAATGTCATCTTTTGATAGGAAAAAGTCTAAAATTTCAATATATTCCAACTCATTTTATTTTATGATTACTATTTTATGTCTTATTTAAATAAGCTTTGCCTAATGTAAGGTCACAAGGCCATTCTGCTGTATTTTCTTCCAAAAGCTTTATTGTTTTGTGTGTCACTTTGATCTTCAATCTATCTGTGTTTGATCATCACACGTGGTATAAGCTGGGGTCAAAAACAATTTTATTTTCTTTATGGACATGCAACTGATTCAGGGCCATTTATTGAAAATACTGTCTTTTCCCCACTGACATTCTGACTTAATTTTATCTTATCTCTTTTCTTCCTCCAGATACATTTTCTATTATATCTATAGCTATATTTATGTCTATATATGTATGTGTATGTATGTATATACACACACAAGTATTCATTGTAGCACCTTTTTCCTTTCGTTACAGGAATGTGTGGGTTAAAAACAGTTTATCTTCACTTTTAAGGAATGGGTAGAAACATATCACTCTTGCACAAACACCGTATTTTTTTTTTTTTTTTTTTTTTTTTTAGAGACAGAGTCTCACTTTATTGCCCTTGGTAGAGTGCCGTGGTGTCACACAGCTCATAGCAACCTCCAACTCCTGGGCTTAGGGGATTCTCTTGCCTCAGCCTCCTGAGTAGCTAGGACTACAGGCACCCACCACAATGCCCTGCTATTTTTTTTGTTTTGCATTTTTGGGGCCGGGGCTGGGTTTGAACCTGCCACCCTCAGTATATGGGGCCAGTGCCCTACTTGCTGAGCCACAGGTGCTGCCCAACACTGAAATCTTTTTAAATGGGCCTTTTCAGGGGTAATGGAACACTGATAATTACCATGATCATTAGCCAATTGTCTCAATGATACTCAGCAGGTGTCAGGAGGTGGGATGAGCTGGGGAACAGGCGGTCAGTACCCATTCCTTCCTACTTCTTGCACTTGTCCCTGTTTTGTGAAGCCTGAAAGTGTAAAAATAAGTTAAAAACAACAACAAATGCTTTTTTCTAGCCTCTCTTATAGGGGGAGCTGTGCTTGTACCAGATTTAAAGGGCTGAAAATAGCAGACAGCATCTTCGCACAGCTCCCACTGGCTGTGACCTCAAGTTCCAGGCCCAGCCGCTCCCTTTTCCAGGGCAGCGCCCTGTGTCCTGTCTCCATCTGGGACTATCGGGGAGCAGGCAGGGCTA
>CAUYRH010104332.1:0-24907 GCA_963574655.1 Perodicticus potto
ACATATACCACAGTTTATTAATCCATTCATAGGTTGACAGGCACTGGCTTGTTTCCACATCTCAGTGATTGTGAATTGAGCTGCGATAAACATTCAAGTGCAATGGGGAGGAAAGTGGAAAGAAGTATAATTTTTTATAAAAGAGTTTGAAAAGATAAAAGATAACCTAGAAGTCAGTACTTTGTGAAAATGACATATTTAAAATTATTTAAAAAGAGATAAACTAAGAATGAATGTGGGTAAGAGACTGGAAGTGAAGCTAAAAGGCCTAAATGTTGGGTTTGGAATAGGTAGGAAGTAAAATTTATATATTTATGATCTTTATTGGTGAGACTATGATCAAAGGAAATATTTGTGAAAGGGCCAGCTAATGGTAATTATTAGATTTGTTTTTGCAATCTGTAGTATAAAAAAGTAAAAGCAAGTACCCATTTTAGAAATATCATTGAAGGGTAGTCAACTGTGTGTCAAAACCTTACCTTTCACTTAAGAAAGTCACATTCTTGAAAGTGGAAACCTAAAGAATATATTCTAATCTCTTATGTGTGAGAAGGGCAGGTAACCAGATTGAGAAGGTAGTTACCAAAGACATGACAATGTATATCAAAATTAAGAAACAAGAAGAGTTAAATCACATCTCCTCTGAAGTTCCTATGTTGGAAGTCCTAAACTCCAGCAGATCTGAGCCAGACCTAATTTGCAAATAGGATCATTATAGATTTAATTAGTTAAAATGAGAATATAGTGGAATAGGTTGGGCCCTCTGTCCAAGAGCAGTGCTGTCCTTGCAGAAAGAGAAAATGTGAAGCCAGAGATAGACGTGTATAGAAGAAGGCTGATGTCAAGAGATGGAGGGAGAAGATGGCCAGCCGACTAGAAGCCGAGGAGTCTAGTCTGGGACACATTCTTCTCCCACGGCCTCAGGAAGAACAAATCCTACTCATGTTTCAGTTTCAGACTTCTGGCCTCCAAAACCACGAGGCAAAATTTTTGTTGTTTTAGTTATTCAGTGTGTAATACTTTGTTATGGCCTTTTACTTTACATGGTGAAATTGTCATACTAAGTTTTAAAAATAATGAGTTTTCACTGAATAATAAATGTTGTTTTATCTAGTCAAGGCCTCTGAAAATTCAACTCCTTTTTAGCAGAGCTCTGTTTTTCTCTTTCCCATTTTTTAAATTTTATGTTTACTGGGGGGTTTTTGCTTTTCTGAGCAATATTTAAGTAAATGTCCTTTAAAAATCCACTTGCAATGAGATGTGTTTCTTTTCATCAGGCTCCAGCCTTGTCTGGTATTCCTAATGAACATGGCAATTAACGTAGTAACACGGATACATAGCAATTAATACATGGCCCAGATACAGGGTTGTGGCCTGAAGATGCACAACTTCTCTGACTTTGAAATTTACAATTCTTGGACACCCATGCTGTTTGAACTTTAAATAAAATAATTTCTGGACATTTTGTGCCAGCTACAGATTTGGGGCGTTCAGTTCATCTCACTATTCTAGAGAATTTTCTGATTGAATACCACTAACCTAATTGGTCAAGGTCAAAGGGGCGGGTCAAACAGTTTATTCTATTTGTTTTCAACTTTTTTTCTATTGAAATATAACATATTTATTTCCAAATTCGCAACAAAATAAATAGTAAAGTTCACTAACAATTCCAATAAGGAGCTAAGACACAGTAGGAATGTGCTCGGTTACTAACTGACAGCATTCTTTCCTTTTTATTTTCTATCTATTATACGGTATTATCCTGGAAGTTGTTACACCTAGGTTTATGACAAAGTGGACTCAGTAGTTTATAAAAAGTGAATTTTCAAATAAATGCCTACAGCACTATTCTTTTTTTTTTAGAGACAGAGTCTCATTTTGTCACCCTTGGTAGAGTGCTGTTGCCTCACAGGTCACAGCAACCTCTAGCTCTTGGGCTTAGGCGATTCTCTTGCCTCAGCCTCTTGAGTCTGGGACTACAGGCATCTGCCACAATGCCTGGCTATATCTTTTTTTTTTTTTTTTCCGGTTGCAATTTGGCCAGGGCCGGATTTGAACCTACCACCCTGGGTATATGGGCCGGCGGCCTACTCACTGAGACACAGGTGCCACCCAACTACAGCACTATTCTATGTGAAGTATCTATGTTACTACACATATATGTGAGCTATTTCCCCCCTTTGCCATTGGCTCTGCTATGTAGAAAATAAACTCTGTCATTTGTAAAACAAGGACTTAATCAACATGTTCTTGGCAGTCATTTTAGTACAAAATTTGCTGGTAACAAATCTTATGGAAACTATTATTTTTTCAGCCAGCTTAGTTTTAGTTGGAACTTTACACTTGACTGTACATTTTTGCACAGATAGTCATTTATACCTATCTGTTCACTTGTGCAATGACTGTGGAAATAGACTCCTTAATTATGAACTTTGTTCATTATTATTATTGTTTGAAAAAGTTAATTTATTACTTGCTGTTTAGGAAAACATACGCTGGGGACTATTCTGCCGGAGTTGATATTGTCTCTCTAGGAAAGTCATCATTACCGCTGTTCAAGTGTTTTACTTATCTCAAATTATGTAGTCCTAACTACATTTGTCTGAAAAAATATCATTGGTATTTACTTTTTACAGATGTAGAAATTTAAGAACAACCAGGAATTTTGAAAAGAAAAATAATTAAAATTTGATAGATAGGGTACCTGTAGTATAGGTGCTCTCATCATACTGGGAATAGAAATAAATTTGGCCTTAGAAGGTGGAAAATGAACTCACGGTTGACAATGTTTAAGCTAGATTTTGACATAAAAGTACAAATTTTACATGGGGAGGAAAAGATACCAGAGGGACATTATATAAGATGACCAAGAATAGCTCATGCATTCACATCAAGGCTTTTTCAGTGGAAAGGGTAACAAAAACCCACTAAAGGTAACTCAAGAAAAAAGAGAAGGTTTATTTTTCTAATTCACAAAAAAGTCATTGAAAATGGAATCCATAAGTGGTTGTTGAATCGAGCAGTTAGTCTATCTGACTCTCTCTCTCTCTCTCACTCTCTCTGTCTCTTTACCTCCCTCTAAAATTCTTGTTCCAAGCCTTCCTATCTTTGTGTTTCTCTCTTCTGAATCACTCCCTCCTGTTCTTTTATCTGTAGACACATAGCTACAGATGATGGTATTCTGGTCTCAGAACATACATATATTCTTAGCTGTGTTCTCCATGGATTACTGTAACTATTCCTCAATATATAAATTTCAGGTTCTCAGTAGAGAAATATGGTTGGCCTAGCTTATGTTTTCCATGACAGAGCACACATCACCATTCTATTGTTGAGGTCTATCAACAGACATTCATGAACTAATTTGGTGTACTGATAATCACTGGAGATAGTGATTGGTGTGCCAGTGGTTGTTACCTGGCAGTAGATACACCAGGATTATAGAGGACCTTCTGTGTGATGTGCTGACATTGCTCTCTGATCTATAGCAATTTGTAGGCTCTAGTACGTAGTATTTTAAAGCGTTGTAGTTTCCTAATCATACCAGTCCATTCTCAGTCCTATACGTGTGATAAATAGATAGGAGTGAAATGCTCGTAAAACAGGGAGATGGCAGGAGGACAGCTGTGGTATTCCAGCCAAGAGTTGAGGGGTAGCTAAACTTGGGATGGTAGGCATGAACCCCTACCATACATGACAAATTCAAGATGTTCATGGAATGTTTCTCTAATTCTAAAATGTGATGGAAGATAGAATGTTCTTTCACTGTGTGGAAAAATGACCCAGAAGGGATGACAAGTAAAAAAATAAATAAATAAAGAAGGAAACAGAGAAAGACATATACGAGAATGTAGAAATTAGTGAGTGGGAAAAACAAAACAGAATATTAAAAATAGCAAAAATGTAATTATGGGATTTTTATGTCTGCTATGTAGTTTTCCAAAGGGAGGAAATGGAAGAGAATCCTGTCTGCTTAAAAAATAATGGAATGTTTTATCCTCTGGAACAGGAAGATCATTTGCAAGCATGAGCAGTTCCAAGGAATCTAGACGGAAGACATGGAAAGGTCTGCACAGGGTGGAATGTGACAAATCACAGAAAGATCTTTGGAAAAGATTCTTACCGGTCAAAACCATTCCATGTGGAGGCACTGAAGAATGAAATTTAATAGAGTATAGCAATAATAATAAAAGACAACCACCTATTAAGCACCACCAAGTCAGATATTGTATTAAGTACTTTATATAGATTGTTATATTCAATCTTTACAACATCCCTGGGAGGGATTGAATATTATAACCATTTTATACACAAGAACATTAAGGCTCCTAGAAGTCAGCACTCAAGTTGTTAACCATTTCCTTAAGAAGGACAGAAAGATCTTAAAGCACTATTGTTGATGTTGCCTTACCACCTCTTCCTTGGAGTGCTGTGGGGAGCTGCAGGCAGTGTGAGACAATGAGCATGCAGTGCTTAGGCTTACAAAAACTGAAGGAAAGAGAGCTAGGCAATTTAGAACAAAGGAGTAACATGTAAGATGGCATGGTTACAGATTTCTGAAAACGGAGGTTTTTTTGTTTTTTTTTTTTTTTAGAAGAATGAGGGTTTCTAAAAATTAGAAATATTTGTTTTATTAAATATTACCCAATGAAATAAACTATAACTGTAGATCAAGTGATGCTATTAAGTCTGAGGGGACGTGAAATGAGCACAGATTTGAAAGAATTGCATGAATGCTGGAACAAATGGCTTAGGTAAAATATAGATGTAGAAGTGAAATTTATAGTGCCAGGAATACTAAATGACAAACTGTGTAAAATCCCATGAAAATGATTTTTAGAAAGGATGATGTCTGTGTTTAACACGCTATAAGCAAGAACACAAAGAGGCTTAAAACTCTATCACTTAAAGATCTAATAGTAGCAAAAAGGAAGAGCTTCATTCAGTCGAAGAGTAATCTTTAGTCGAAAAGTATTGGTGGCAGGAATAGGTTAAAGAATGATACCCAAGGTAGAGGAAAAGACCACTCATGGCTGTTTTAAGTAACTTCACTTGTTCAGTTCTTTTTTTCAATTATTGAAAGGATTTTATGTACTTGTACAAAAGCTTTCATTATCATTATTTATGAAGGAAGACAATTATTATTAAATAGCTGGTTTACAGACATTTACAGAATAAAACAATGCACACTAAAGGTCATCATGGTCAAAGGTCAACAAAAAGGTCAACAAAAGTTTCCTAGAAACCAAACTTAGTATATTTTTCAAACTGCCTCAGTTATAGCCATTTGCCTTTGTGTTATATTGGTTATCCTTTGCGCCTTTTTATTTCCAGAAGAACCTTTATCTTCTTTTGTAGAATCATTCCCACCATGCCCTTAGTTTGTGAGTTTGACCGGGCATGATTCCAGGCCTTGTCACCTGGGGAATTTCATCCCCCAGGCAAGCTGGTAAGATTAGACAATAAGTGGAGACCTGGGACTCTCTGGTATCATATAGAAAGTGGAGAGCCCCTTCCTCTCCTGCTGAATAGAGGAGTATCAGTTTGTGATTTCTGGTACACCGTATGAGAAATAAACCAAGAATATAGCCAACAAAATGGAACTTCTAGGCTGAGAGATGAAGAGAAATAAAAATATAGCAACATAGTTTGCTTATCTGGAATTTTTAAGTATATAAGCCTACCTACGTTTCCACTTACACCACTTCATTAGTTAGAAACTAAAAAGAATTCTGTGAATTTGGTTTCTGGAATCAGGAAGTAATATAAGTGGAAGACAAACTACAGATTAGTTTGCCAAAACATACTGGATGAGAATTCCTCATAGCCATGGTTGATAAGATACTAATGTCTGTAATATAGCTGATAAATGTATCTAACAGTATCTTAGTATCTATGCCATGTTATACATTCACTTGGTTCTCAAAATTTTAGTTCTGTGGAGCTAGAGCTTCGATGATTCTATAGACAATTGCCAGCATGTTGAAATGTTTTGACAACTTTTGTGGCTTTCAATAAAGTCCTCCAAGAAGGAGACTAACCTCTACACAGGCCACCTGAGATCAAGGAGGTAGGAAATACGACATTGTGAAGAGAAGCTCTTTGAGCCATTGGTCAGTGACACAACGTGGCTATGAGTCTGATGATGTTCAGTCTGTCAGGACTGTAAATCCTGATGCCTGTCTCAAGCTATAGTTTATGGTGGAAAAGACAGTGAAGGAGAAAACAACTTTCCTCCCTCAAGTTTTTCAATTTCTGAGTGATGAAGATAAAATCTTTTCCGTCGTACAGTGTAATCCACTGGGCTGCAACCGCAGAGCAAGGGGGCTCCAGTCGTCCCACTGTTGCCATGGCTGATACTGAAGTGATGGTACCCGTGATAGGGAGACAGTGGGGCACAAAACCTCCTGTGAAAAAGAGGAAGTTCCCAGTCAATGATCTAAATTCCAAACTTGATTAAATTTTCATCTTTTAGTATCTAAAATATTTGGTTTGGGTTACTACTCCATGAAATTTCACTTCACCAATCTATACAGTCTGTTTCGAGATGGTTATATTTATCTTCTAACCATAAGTTTCTGGAACATAAAGAACTGCATCAAGCAAAGACCAAGAGGTGTGCCTGTCAAGCAGAAACCCTATGCTCAGAGGGAAATGCCATGAGTTAATTCTGAGAGAACCCTGGCTTCTTACTGTCCTGAATGATTTAAAAGAGTTTGGGTTAGATGTGCCAAAGGCTCAAATTCTTCATCACGACGGAAAGTAATTAAAGAGGCGGGAGCTTCCCTCTCTTAGCAATTATGGTCCTCTAGGCCTACACAGATTCTTCTGTAAGAATGATCTGTTTACCACCCTTAATGTGCTGAAAAACAACAGCAATTTAGAAGTTATAATAATTAAAAATCCTCTATTAGGAAAAAAGTTAAATGCAGGTCAAATACACGTTTAACATTGTATTAATAATGGGGATAAAGGAATTGTGAAACAATTTAATTGATTTCTGAATCTGTGCCTCAAAGTTATTTTTTAACTTTTTAATTTCAATTATAATTTGAGTACATAATTGTATATGTTTATGTGGTACATGTGATGTTTTGATGCAGGCATACAACGTGTGATAATTGAATCAGGATAATCAGGTTATATATCTCAAATATTTTGGTCTCAATAGCTTCAATAATCAAATTTTAGTCTTCTCCAGAGATGAGAGGATGCCCTCGTTGAGAAATACTCTAATCCTGCTATTAAAGATGATCAAAATGTAAGAGTAAATCTGATCCATTAGAATCTAAAATATTTAACATGACCGAATTTGAATCAAAAAAATCCATAAAATAATATTTTTGTTATCCAGCTATAATTTACGCTTTCCAACAAGTAAAAATATGCTTCTTTTAGAGATATGGAATAAACTAGTGTCAAAAATTACTCAACATCATTGAAGGAACCGGTAGAACAATAAATCTGGTCTAAATGAGAATTAGCTGAATAGAGATTATATAGTCTATTAAAATGCATTATAAAAAGACTGATGAAATGATCAGCCACTATGTGGCTAGTTAGACACATAGGATTAATGTCCTAAAAGTAATGCAATCATAATCTTTCAGTTTCCTTTATAGTGAATGGAAATATACATTGACATGTCCTTACCTGATGGGAAGTAGCAAAGATAAATATGAGACAATTTTCCTAGATTAAAGGCTAACAAACTGCCTGGTGGCCATTTGCCTGTTTTCATAAATACAGTTGTTGGGGAACACAGCCATTACCAATAATCTATACAATGTCTGTGGCTGATCTGGAGTCACAAGAGTAGAACTGAGTAGTTGTGACAAAGAGCACGTGGCCTGCAAAGCCTAAATTCTTTCTTCAAGAAAAGGTTTTCCTCCCCTAGGTAATTAAATAACATTTAAATACAATAATTTTTTCTTAACAGTGCTCTCATTTTAATAATAAATAATTTCTAAAGAGTATTCTTGACACCTGCGAATGCTCTTTTTGTGCATAGTGTCCTGCCTGTTTGCAGAAGTGTAGTGCAAGGGCTAACTGACTCTGTGGTTCCTGCCACACGCAGTCAAGCAACAACTGAGGCCCACATAATCAGTGTCTTTCAAAAGGTTTTATTTAAAAAAATCACATAATGTACTTTTTAAATTCTCTGGAATTTGTTTCTCTGTCTCAAGGCTAGAAAATCGAGTGAAAGAAATGCTTTCCACCAGATCTTTCCAGCAATATTATAGATTTAGGCTTTTCTTCTCTCCTTGAGTTCCACCAGATTTTCTGTCATTCCTCTCTATGAGAGAATCACCTGGGAGGCTGCAGCCCTGGAAACTGTGCTGAGCCCGTTTCTTTAGAGGGATTCGTGGACATTAGCTTTACATATGAAACAATATTCTTTTTCATTAGTAATATGCTTATCATTATGAGAGTGATTATTATCAAGTGTGATGCTGTAGGGATGGCCTCGATTATTATATAATCAATTTGATCAATCTATATTCCAGCATAGAGGAGGATTTTCATTGGATTTATATGAATAGCCACATTATCATGAAAAATAAGGAGACTGAATAAAATTAATTTTTGCCAAGTTTGAAGGACTCAGTGAAGTCACAGTAATCCAAAAAACCCCAATTCATTAGTTGAAAGCATATTCTGCCAACGTGAGTCTGCAGGATATATTATAAAAGACTCCTCCTATGTCTATCAAAAACAGAATATTAGAACAACCACAACACCATCACACACAACCACAGGAAAATTTCCTTCATTCGCTTATTGAGTATTTTATAAAAATTTGCTAGGACCTGAGGAAATTCTTCTTCTAGATCCTGAGATAGCCATTTGATTTCATAAAAATTATTTGCTTCTGAACTACAAAGAATGCTGTGATGTCGCTTGACAGTTGTCTGAGCAATGACAGTTTCAAGTTCTTAAACTTGTGCTCTTAGTCTACCCCTTCAAATTCATTCCCCATTTTACCCTTTCTACATAGATCTAACACTGTCTTTTCTTAAAAGTCTAGATTCTGGCCTGGAGTTTAGGACAACACCCACAGAGAGATATCAGCGGAAATGGTGAGATGAATGCCCTTATTAGAAAGAGAGAGTTGATCTGTTTCTCTTTCACGTGAGGATAATCAAGAAGGCAGCCTTACATAAACCAGAAAGAGGGCCCTTGACAGATACCAGATCTGCCGGAATCTTGAGTTTGGACTTCCCAGCCTCCAGAAATATAAAAATGAATGTTTGCTGTTTAAATCACCTGATCTTGGCTATCCTGTTGTAGCAGTCCGAAGTGATGGAGACACCATGGCACGTAGATCTGCTTCTCTCAGACATTCTACAAATATCCATACAAACTTGAGGTTTTCTCATTATAATCTTTTATACTCTTGAACAACCTGAGGATTTTCTTTAGACCAAAACTACACTTTTCTCTGAAAAACAAAAACATATTTCACTACATTGCATATGCACATGTATTTGTTTATCATTATTATTTCTAGTATATAGTCAATCACTCATGTTAATAGTAAGTTTAACCAAACTTAACTACTACCACTGGGAGGTAGGTAATTAAACATTTTTCATCATATTCAGGCATTATAGCAAAATCGAAAAACACATGAATACATCTAATGGCTATCTGTAAAGAAAATAAAAAAAAAGGTTACTCGTTAATTCCAATTAAATACTACCCAAGGTTTTAAGTGCAAATCGTGTTCAAGATAACATACTACAAAGCAAAATTATTGTTAAAATATTTTCACAATTAGGGTGTAATTTATTTGAAACTATAATTCTTTATGTTTTCAACATAACCTCTTTTTTTTATCCTGAGACAGAGTCTCACTTGGTCACCCTTAATAGAGTGCTGTGGCATATTAGCCCACAGCAACCTCAAACTTTTGGGTTCAAGTGATCCTCTTACCTCAGTCTCACAAGTAGCTGGGACTACAGACACCCAGCTATTTTTTAGAGATAGGGTCTTGTTATGGCTCAGGCTGATCTTGAACCTGTGAGCTCAGGCAATCTATCCCCCTCGACCTCCCAAGTGCTGGGATTACAGGCGTGAGCTACCATGCCCCACCAGTTTCAACACTACCTCTTATGTTAGAGTAATATAAGCTCATCTGATCAGTAACTAGTATAAGAGGTTTCTAAATTTTTGAGTAGCTAGTTATCACAAAAAAACAGTTTAATGCATTTTAAACTGATAAAACTAAAAAAATTGTAGCTGATCTTTGTAAACTCAAATTTTCAATCCGTCTGATTTGTCTAAGCATTCACTCTGATTGACTGGATACGCTTTCTTTAGAAAAATGCTGTTGAGTTACCAATTTTTGTGAAAGGAATTTTTTAAGTGGATAGCACATTTTACATTATTAGAAGTCTTTTTAAAAAACATTATTCCTGACACATTGAAGTGAGTAATTCACATATGTAAGCTTGTGTTAATCTCTCCAAATCAATCAGAATAGGGCTGTTTAAATTTAAAAGATTTTGTCACCTTATTTATTAATATCCTTCAGACATGAAAAAAATTTCCTACTTACTCAAAAGGGATAATTGCTTTTCTACTTTGATCTCAGCAATGAATCAAGACAAGAAGCAGAAAACCTCAATACAGATCTCAAAAACTTACATCTTTTTCAATAGGCAAGAAATATTTTTGTAAATGATATGAGGACACATATAAATATACAAAAACCAAAGGAAATCTGACAAGCTAGTATTTTGTCTCTTATCTAAAAGAAAACAGATTTGCATCATCTAATAACTTATCAGAGTAAGAAGAAATCTCTCATCAAAGAAATGCCCAGGACCTGTGGCTTCACTGCTGAGTTCTCCCAAACATTTAAAAAAAACTAATATCAATCTTTTCCAGACTTTTAAAAAATTAAAGGGGATGACATGTTTCCAATCTTATTTTAACATTGGTACCAAAGACAGACAGGCAAGTAGAAGAAAAGAAAATGTGGCGGCAGTATCTATAATTAACATAGATGTAAAAGTCCTTGAAAAAATACTAGAAAACCAATTTTAACAGTGCATTAAAAGGATTATTTATCTCTGGTATGTGAGAATGGTTCAACATATGTTAAATCAAGAACTGTGAGGCATCATAATAACAGAATCGAAGACAAAATAACATAATCGTCTCAATAGATACAGAAAAAGAACTTGACAAAACTCAACATTCTTTCATGATAAAAACTTTTGACAGTTTATGTATTGAAAGAATGTACTTCAAAAGTCCCCAGGTAATATCATACTCAACATTGAAATGTTGAAAGATTTTCCTCTGAAAGCAGGAATAAATAAGAAAAGTATGTTTACGCTCACCACTGCTATTCAACATAGCACTGGAAGTCTTATCCAGAGCAATTAGGCAAAAAAAGAAAAAGAAAACACACACAAATTGAGAAGAAAAAAGATTAAATTTTCTCTATTAGCAGATGACATTGTCTTACACACAGAAAATCTTAAAGACTTCACAAAAAAAATACTATTAGAACTAATAACTTTAGAGAAGTTGCAGGACAGTAATCATATAAAAATCAATGGCATTTCTATATAGTAGCAATGAATTGTCAAGATGAACCTATTTCCAATAGCCTCAAAAGGAAATACTTAGAAATAAATTTAACCAAGGATGCTAAAGATTTATATGCTGACAACTATGAAACACCAATGTAAGAAATCTAAGACACAGTCAATGGAGAAATTCCATGTCAGTGGATTGATTAGAAGACTCTATGCTGTTAAAATATCCATCCTACCCAAACTGATCTATAGAGCAATGCAATTCCTATCAAAATTCAATTGGAATTTTTCATAGAAGTAGAAAATAAACTTATAATTATTATAGAACCACAATTGATCCTGAATAGCCAGAGCAATCTTTAACAAAATGAAAGAAGTTGGAACCATCACACAACCTGACTTCAAAATATATTACAAAGCTATAGTAACCAAAACAGCATGGTACTGGCATAACAGACACATAGACCAACAGAAAAAAATAAAGAACCCCGAAATAAATTCAACATATTTACAGCCAATCAATTTTTGGCAAAAGTTCTAGACACACACAAAAAATTCTTTTTAATAAAAAGTGTTGGGAAAGTGGATATTCATATGCAGAAAAATGAAAGGAGAAGCTCAACTAACAAGCTATGAAAGTCTATTCAAAAAAAAAATATATATATAAAACTTAAATATAAGACCCCATAATATGAAACTGGTAGAAGAAAACATGGAGGAAAACTTCCACAACATTGGTCTGGCAATGATTTTTTGGATATGGCACCCAAAATGCAGGGAACAAAGGCAAAATTAGACAAATGAGATTACATCAAGTTAAAAAGCCTCTGCACAGCAAGGGAAATGACAGAGTGAAGAGACAACCTGTAGAACAGGAGTAAACACTTGCAAACTATCTGGTAAGATATTACTATAAAAAACATATGAGGAACTCCTACAACTTGATAACAAGAACATAAATAACCCAATTTAAAAATGGAAAAGGACCTTAATATACATTTCTCAAAAGAAGACCTAGAAATGGCAAACAGGTATATAAAATATGCTCAACATCCCTAATCATTAGGGAAACATAAATTAAAACCACCATGAAATATCACTTCACACCTGTTAGAATTACTATTAGCAAAAAGATAAAAGATAAGCACTAGCGAAGATGTAGAAAAAAGGAAACTGTTGCACACCGTTGATGTGAATATAAATTAGTGCAGCTATTATGGAAAATGGTACAAAGATTCCTCAAAAATTGAAAAATAGAACCATCATATGATGCAAGAATCGTATTACTAGGTGTGTGTACATGCACACGTGTGTATAGGAAATGCGATCAGTGTGTAGAAAAGATATCTGCACTCCCACATTTATTGCAGCATGATTCACAATAGCCAAGATATGGAACCAACATAAATATCTCTCAAATTAATGAATAGATAGAGTTATGGTTTAAATATGCAATGGAATATTAGTCAGAATTAAAAATTCTTTTGTTTATGACAACATGGAGGACATTATGTAAAATGAAATAATCCAGGCAAAGAAAGATAAATACTACACGTTCTCACTTAGGTGTGGAACCTACGAAGTGTTGAACTCAGAAGTAGAGATTAGACTAGTGATTACCAGGCTTGGTGTTGGGTGGGACTGATTGAAGAGAAATTGGTCATAAAATACAAAATTTAGCAGGAATAAATTCCATAGATTTATTATGCAACATGATGACTATAGGTGAGAACAGTGTACTATAAGCTTCAAGTTGCTGGGATAGTGGATTTTGAGTGTTCTCATCATGGGGACATGAAGATGCTGGAATAGTGGACATATTGATTGGTTTAAGTTTGTCTTTCCACAACTTACGTATATGCCAAGGCATTGTGCTATATACCGTAAAAACATATGATTTTTATTTGCCCATAAAATAAGTTTGAAATAAGATAAAAATATAAAACAAGATACGTAGTTATTGCAGGACCAATGGGAAGGGATTTATTGATCACTTACAATCCTAAACCGAAATCAGAGTTGGCCAAGAAGGACAATGAGAGAGGAAGAGATTCAGGGAGAAAGAAGAGGTGAGAATCAGAAAAGATGTATTCCATTGTTCCTGTTCTCTCCAGAAGCAAACAAAGCGGGGAGGGGACATTCACGTATTAAATCGTCTGTAAGTGTGCTTTATGGTAACACCAATTCACTGGCTCCCATATTTGAACTCTCTGGGGCAGCCTGAAGGAAATTCATACCTTTCAAAATAACAGTTTTTGAAAAGTTGAGATACGACTCTTACACAATTACAAAATAATTACAAGTTAAAATGGTGTCTCATTAAGGAGGCAACAGTGAATAATAAACCCAGTTGCAATAAGAATTTGAAAAAATGAGTAATTATAGGCATTATAAATTTTGGGATAAGATTTATCAATGCATAAAGATTTAGATGATATTCTACAAGTCAAACCATTAACTTTGGTTTATCTTTCTTATCTGACAAACATCTACGAATTAAGAAGCAATTTCACAGTTTCTGGGCTCTAATTGAGTAATAAATAGCTAAGTTAAACACAGGTGAATTGTCTTCTAGAATTAAGTAGTTCCCAGCCTGCTTGTTAAATACTGCCTCAGTATGACACTAACAGGTTATTGCCCCCTTTTATGATATTATTACTGAGTTTCAATTAATTATTATTATCATTTAATAGATATAAGGCATTCTGCTGGTGCTGGAATCCAGGAGTGTTGTTTGAGGGAGCAACATTTGTCCTAAAACTATAAAGATAAAAAAGACTTATAATGGGAGAAAGTGAGGGGAAAGTTTCAAGATACAGGGGGTGACATGTGCAATGCACCTCTGAAGGGGAGACATTTGGCGTTTGCAAGAAACTTAGTATGATTTTAAAGGGAACAAACAAAATGCGTATCTGGGTTATATTAAAGTAAATTCCAATTATAAGATATGTGTGGTTCAGATTTACCAGAAACAATATGAGGACTTTTAGAAGACTGTATTTAGTTATTTGGATAAACTATCACATACACTAATGTAACTACACTGCATTAAAAGGTAGATTTTTTTTTTTTTATGAAGGAAGAAAATGTCAATTGAATTCTGAGTATTGGGGTAAATTGACAAACTTTGGAAGTATATTAATGCTAAGCAGGAAGGAGACATTGTTATCAATGCAAACTATCATTTTAGAAGGACTAGAAGCAGGTATAAGCTTATAAAAAGAAGACATAGTGGGTTTGTTATGGCTATCAACAGGAAAACATACTGGAATGTGGCAATATAGACTGATTTAGTTTTTCAATTTCAGAATATTAGGGGATACATGTGTTTTGTTTACAAGCTTTTGTTGTTTTTACAAATTGAGTCCAGGTTATAAGAATGTCCTCACCCAGTGTGCACCGTACCCAGCAGGTGTGAATTTACCACCCCCAGCTTGATTTTCATTGAGATTTACTTCTATATGTGCACTAAGTGTTAATCTATCAAATCCAAATCTGGCACTGAATAAATGCATTTGGTTCTCCATTCCCACGATGTTTCACTTAGGAGAATGGTCTCCAGATCCATCCAGGTTGTCACTGTTTCCCTTTATGACTGAGTAGTACTCCCTAGTATTCATATGCCACATTTTATTAATCCATTAGCCCACGTACTAATGGGCACTTGGGTTGTTTCCACATTTTTGAGATTATGAACTGTGTTACCATAAACATTCGAGTGCATGCGTCCTTTTTATAAAATGACCTTTTCTTCCTTTAGGATTTCTGGGTCAAATGGTAGGTCTATTTTAAGTTCTTTGAGTTCTCTCCATACAAATTTCCATAGAAGTGTACGAGTTTGCAGTCCCACCAACAGTGTATGAGTTCCTTCCTTTCTGCATCCATCCGTTGGTTTGTGACTAAAAACATGAATGAATGGAGATATATTAATGATTAACAAACTCATGAAAAAATGCTAATGTCTCTAATCTTTAGGAAATACAAATCAAAACTACATGATGTATCAATAAATCACCTAACTCTAGTGAGAATGGTTTGTAGTCACATAAGTCCCCAAACAACAGATGCTGGTGTGGATATGGAAAGAAAGGAACTCTTGTCTTTTTTTTTTTTTAGGTTTAAAGTATCAAATTAAACCTTCTGAAAGGAGGTTACAGGAAAGCTTATTTTATGAACTAGTCATATTTGAAAAATATATTTTATACTGTAACAAGTTTCTCATTATAAAAAACTTGTCTTAGATTTACTGAGGCATGATTGACAAATATTGTATATGTTTAAGGTGTTCAATGTATTATTTTATAGGATACCTATGTAATGTTTCCTACAATCAAGCTGATTATAACCTCTGTCTCCTCACATAGCAACATTCTGTTTGCATGTGTGTAACATGAGAACACTTAAGATCTAATGTCTGAGAAAATTTCAAGTATACAATATGTTATCATTAACTATCTTACCAGGCTGTTTTAGCTCTCTATAACTTGTTCATTTTATAACTGAAAGTTTGTATCATTTGACCATTTTCCATTTTTCCACCCCTTTGCCCCTATCATTGGTGACAACATGGACTTTATGGTAAGTGAAGTAAGCAGACACAGAATGACAGATATTGCAGGATGTCATTTATATAAGAAATCTAAAAATAGTCAAACTTAGAGAAAAAAGTTTTCAGATTTGAAGTTGAATGTGTTTCTTTTCTTGCAGAGGAATTTAAAGGTCATGCTCATTTCTGAATGTGTCTGATCATTTAGTCAGTTTTATTAAATTGCTTTCTCTTATAGCTCTATTCAGTTTCTAAACCTGTTGCCCTACTACTAGTTACTTTTCTCAACTCATTCCACCTATCATTTTCTAACAGACTGACTTCTTCTCAGGACAGCCTCCTGGTGCTGCTAGCCATAATTCATTATGCATATACTTTTTTCATTAATCTAAAAATGAAAAACTTTTGCAATTTTCTGAATAGTTATCTAATATTGGAGTGGGAAAGAACACCAAAGTTCCTTCATTAGTTATTCATCCAGCACTTAATGAACTTCAGCCTGTGCTCAACATCCTTACGGGTTCCAGGAAATCAGTAACAAAACAAAGCAGAAACAAGTCCACAGCAGGACAGTATGTATAAAGGTCCTGTGGCAGAAAGGAATATTACATAGCATGGTAGATCTTATAGGTGATATAAAAAATTGTAGTGTTTAGTTCAAGAGTAATACTAATGATTAAGGAATTTTAATTTGTTGATGTAGGAGTGCTGAAAAGGAACAGGAGGATTTGTGAAGATCATTTACGAGGTTGTGTTGATAATGCAGGTGACACTCCAATTAGGTAACTTGAATTAGGTTCACAGAGTTATAAGTGAGGAAATAAATTGATTCAAGAGGGATTTATTGGTAATAAATCAGTGGTTTTTGTGATGGATTGAATATAGGATATGTGAAGGTTGTGTCAAGTTACTTATTACCTTGTGTAATACATGTGCAGTATTTTAAAACAAGACTTATTCACTCATACTAAATAATATCATTTAAAATCTCCAAGTAAGATTTCTCCCCTGATAGTCTTTAAATAGCTTTTTAAAGCAGATCAAACACAATCTATTATTTTCCAATCCAAAAATATGAATTGAAGTGTCTCATTTTAAGAATTATTATGCAACATTCCTCCAAAATAGAGCCTATGTATCCATTAGAAAATACTCATAAACTAATATAGTACATCAGATCTACATATATGAGGAAACTGAAACATTAACAAATTTGATGTCAAACAGAGATTTAGCACTGTTATAATTCTAATAATAATGAATTACTTTTCTTTCTTACCTTTTGGTATTTTAGAATATTGGGTGAAATCTTAATTTCAAGATGCTTAACAGTAGTAACAACACATTTCTTAATATAACTCAAATCTCTTCACATTTGCTATGATAATGTAGCTGTATAATATCTATGATCTAGATTTTTGAAAAACAAATGAGTATACTCTTAAGCAACTCCTACACTAGATTATCTCCTCATAAAGTGTTTAACACTAATAAATGCATTAATGTCATATGTCAAATTAACTGTTTCTGCATATGGACCTTAGCTTACAATTTATCAAGTCTATAATGGCCTATGATTCTACCAGCAGCCTTTAACAAACATAAGTTTAAAAACATAAGTTCAAAGCTACCTTATGGAGTTTACTTAGTGAACTACTAATTTCTGGTCTAGATTCTAAAGCTCAGCTCATTGGGTCGTCAACTTTGATAACAAAGTTAAAAGAGAAATTCTTTAAGAACATATAAATTTACATCAAAAGTAATTTTCTTTTTTTTTTTTTGAGACAGAGCCTCAAGCTGTCACCCTGGATAGAGTGCAGTGGCATCACTGCTCACAGCAACCTCCAATTCCTGGGCTCAAGTGAGTCTCTTGCCTCCGCCTCTCAAGTAGCTGGGACTACAGGCGCCCACCGCAACGCCTGACCATTTTTTGTTGCAGCCGTCATTGTTGTTTGGCGGGCTTGGGGCTGGATTCGAACCTGCCAGTTCAGGTGTACATTGCTGGTGCCTTAGCCCATTGAGCTACAGGCGCCGAGCCATCAAAAGTAATTTTCTACAAGCGTGTAGAATATTGCTACAACAAAAAGGCAAGATTCATATTAAAGAGAAGGGAAATATTTTCTGCGTCCATAAATGTTTTATAAAACCACCATACCATGAGAAAGATTAATTCAGATATAATCTTATCTTATGACCAGTTTCTAAGGGAAAATGTCTACCATTTCACTTTATCCATTGGATAAGAAAACCCTGTGTATAGAGACCAAGGCAACATTTACCTCTGCTTTTTTCTCTTACAGTTCTAATTCTTTCCTTATTTTCCAATGATACTGGTTTGGAATAGCAAAACTCTGTTCAATTTCAGGGCTGCTATCTTGGACCGATCTATGTCTTTGAAAACTATTTATGGCATGAATTCTGTGAGATAGGGTCATGAGGGGTACATGTGAGAGTGGTGAGAAGTATTTGGGATATATTTACTGGCTTGACCAGCCCTACTTGTGAGTTATATAATACATTTTTTAGGTGATTAGCAAGATTTAAGAGTGCAGTTGAGAGTGTTTATTATAAGCATTGAACCTAAAATGTAGCGTCTTATATGTTTTTAACCTGCTTGTAATTAAAAAATCACACTAAAATCTGCTGTTCACTGGAATAATGGAATTTAAACTCTAAGAACTTCTAATTACTTTATAGCTATAATTACAAGTGTTTGCTATTAAACATATTTTACATAATTGCTTCTTTTTAGAATCCGAATCATCAGAAAATACAAAATACTATTTTAAAGTTTTCCCGGTGACATTTTTTCTGCCCTTTGCCCTAGTAGTACCTTACTTATTAGATTTGGCCTAGTACTGTGTTAATTCAATATAAATTTCCTCTGTGTGTTATATTTCTCACATGTTCAAAAGAGGAAAAATATCCTTTTTAGCCAACCAGGTTTCTTTTTAATTTTTCCTCTCATTCCATCTCATGTCAAAATTAGTAAGAGGATGCTTGATATTATATTTCCAGTGTCATCCCCCTTGACTCATATCAGGTTTTGATTATTGTGTGATTAGGTGACTAACGTTGCTATATTTATCCTGCTTGTTCTCTAATTTCTCTAGACACTTTTCCTCAAATGAAAAAAATTGATGTGCATTTTAATATCTTTGTAGAATTTAAAAATATTTTCCCTTGAAAAAATGTTTAGTAAAAGGTTTATCTTTTTCCACATTTGAATATTTTAAACATAATTTAGCATGTAGTTTAAAGAAAAAATCAGAAATATATGGTAGTTTTATCAGGGTTATGAAATGACTGTATAACACATACAGGAAACACTAAGGTGTATAATATTGTCAAAAGCAAAGAGTGATAAGGAGGCAAATGCCGAGATTCATGACATGCCCATTATCATCACCATGAATGGACTGTATACATATGTTCCTTTTACCTGCAAAGTTTCATTCATTCTATTGAGAGGTATATACTTCAATCCAAGTAAATTTTGATATGAAATAGACAATAATTAATTGAATCATGGGTCATAAAGAATTATGTAGCCTTCTGCATGAACATCCACTCCTGCCCTGACAGAGAGCTGACTGCAGAGCCCCCTACCCACAATGCTCCTTTTTAGCAATGATGCAGTCAGAGCGGTCAGCAACCCTGTTTCCAAAAAATTGGGCTCTGCAAACTAGAGGGAAAATATTAAATTAGGCAGTTAGTTAGATATGAGCAGAGAAGGTGGCAGATAGAGCTGAGCAATTTTGTCAATTTTGGCATGTCTTAGGGCAGGAGGGCCTGGATTGCCACACTAAATAGTCACACTGAGTTAACATAGGAATGGGGCTAATCAAAACCTTACAAGTGAATTCCCTTGAGATAAAAACCAATCAAAGTCCCTAAGACTTTCTAACATGCACAGATATGGTCATATGCCAGACTGTTCCTTTTGTGTTCCTTTTCTAATATCCTTCCTGGACCTGAAGAGTGGCCCATTTAAATAAATTAAAAAAGGGGGAAATGTGGGAATAGGTAGGCTGAGACCCCATGGGCCACTCAAAAGCCAGGTAAAGCCTGCAGGTGGGCCATCCCCATGCTCCTAACTGAGAAGAAAGGAGTCTGAAGGTGCCCAGTCAGGGGAATGTCTCTGTGACCGTCCCTGTGTGGGGAAATCAGCAGTGTAGGCAGCTGAGACCAGCACCTTGAAGCTGAGATGTCTCTGAGGAAACGAGACTTGTTCTCCCTGCTCTCTCTCCTGGTTGCACTGTTATCTGGCCTCTTCCCACGTACCATCACCCTGTGTCCTTGCCTACCCTTCACTCAACCTTCCTGGGGGCTGTCATATGCCCCTCTCATTCTTAACCTTGAGTGCTGACTACTGACTTCTGTGCTTACTTATATGTGTACTCTGTAATGTACCCACTAAAAAGACAACAGGAAACAGGACAGGGGCAGCATTGTGCTCATGCTACAGCCCTCCCCACACTCATGGAACAGTGTCTACCCTTACAGGCTTCTGGTTTTATGCACTAATTTTAGTGTAAGTTTCATTCTTTCCTCAGCCATTTCCCTTGCTGGCACTGTCCACTAGATGACCAACAAAGGATAATGCCCATAGACCTTAATAAAGGCCCAGATCCACAGGCTTTATTTCTCTCTCTCCCTCTTTTCTTCCCCACCTCAGTTGAGCTCCCTGCTGTCCAGACTTACCATCACACACCTAGCCTTGCTGAGATCTGTGCATCATGCATTTCTTCTGTTTCATGCATTTCCTCATTGAGTCCCACCTGGCCGTCCCACCTGGCCATCCCACTCTACCTGACTGTCCCCTGTCAGAGCTCTTCTAGAAAGTGGCAATCTTGGCTAAGGCTACTCTTGAGAGAGAGAGACCTCAAAACCAAATTTAGAAGAAAAATATGATAAAGTAAACTGCAACAATTTACAAATTCCAACTAAATAAGAATACAGTTATTTCCTACAGATTGTTGAGTTTTATAAAAATTGCAATGTAATGTTTTTGGGCCAGTTCTTTAGAAACAGACTCTTAAGTGAAGATTGGCTTCCAAGAAATTTATTGGGTGGTGCTGTCAGCTTCAGGACTTATGATGGGGCACATGGAAGAAACAGGATCAGACTCATGAGATACAATGCACTGAGGGGACTTGGCAGCTAGGATGTCCCGCAGAGCTGTGATATTAAACAAGCAGTCCAGGGTTCTATCCCAATTCATGTATCAGGAACTGGGAAGAGGTTCACCCTGGGGTGAAGCAGCTCCCTCTGTATGATAGATTTTAATAGGATTTGAATGTGTTTCCCAAAGTTCATATGCTGGAAACTTAGTCCCCAAGGCAATAGTGTTGAGAGGTGAGACATTTAAGAGGAGATTAGGTTATGAGAGATCTGCCCTCATGAATGGATTAATGCTATAATAGAGGGAGTGGGTTCCTGAATAAAAAGATGAGTTTGACCCCCACCCCCTCATGCATGCACACACGCTCTCTTGCCCATCCACCTGTGTGTGGAATGACATATACAAAGGTCCTTGCTAGATTCTGGTACCTTGATACTGAAACTATCACTCTCCAGAACAGTGAGAAATCAATTTATTTTCTTCATAAATTACACAACCCGTGGTACCTGTAATGGCAACACAGAATGGACTCCTGGTTGCACAGGAGGGATTTATCTATGAATGGGAAGCAGGTGACACTCCCAGCAACAGAGGGAAGGGAAGCTTTATCTGAAATGGGTGGGGGGATGTAGGCAGTGCACCCTGGAATTTACTGCCCCCCATAAAACAACATGTCCTGGTGGTGTCCAAGGCTGTGACATACCCTTCTAACTATAAAAAGTTAATGACCTTACTCAAATCAACAATGTTTAAGTGTGATGCTTATTGAATGATGTTTGAATAATACAATGATATAACAGAAGAAACCCTTTAAATTTTCCCAGGGAGGTGAATATTGAAGTAAATTATATTATCCATAAAATACAAGATTCATGTTTAAATACAGTGAAAACTTCTCCAAAAACCAAGAATTTTTTTTAAACATGAAATATGCCAAAGTGTTAACAACAATAAATAATTCCTTGATTTAGATTTGTTTCTGAGTGAAGTTGTTTTACACTTTTCTCTGTATGTCAATTTTTTAATCAATAAACATGTTTTATTTTGATAAAGAGGCAATTGTTGAAATTAGGGAAATAGCTTAGAATGTAAGAAAGCTCAAAAGAGACAGACAGGAATTATGTCATTATTTAGTGGTGAACTTGAGTGCAGTTAGGGACAGCCTTGGTCTAAACCAGCGGTTCTCAACCTGTTGATCACCACCCTTTTGTAGCAATGAAATACATCATAGCATTAGAAAGGTTGAGAACCACTGGTAAACTCTTTTTTGGGTGATTTTGCATTTCTTTTCAGTGATTTATCTTGTACCAGGGCATTCTGTTGTTATTTTAAAAGTAACTGTTTTGACCCACAGGTTCCGAATTATTTCTCCTGAATCAAGACCATACCATCTTGAATGGTCCTATATTAGTATATATGTAATTTCTTTCTTTTTTTTTTTTAAATTAAATCATAGATGTGTACTTTAATGCAATCATGGGGTACAATGTGCTGGTCTTATATACAATATGAAGTATTTTCATCAAACTGGTTAACATAGCCCTCATGGCACCCTCTTGGTTATTGTGTTAAGACATTTATATTCTACATTTAGTAAATTTCATATGTACCCTTGTAAGATGCACTGTAGGTGTGGTCCCACCAATTACCCTCCCTCCACCCATCCTCCACCATTCGCACCCCTCCCTTTCCCATTTCCCCATATTCTTGGGCTATAATTGGTTTCATAGTAGGGTTGAGTACATTGGATACTTTTTCTTCCATTCTTGAGATACTTTGCTAAGAAAAATATGTTTTAGCTCCATCCATGTAAACATAAAAGAGGCAAAGTCTCCATCTTTCTTGAAGGCTGCATAATATTCCATGGTGTACATAAACCACAATTTATTAATCCATTTGTGGGTCGATGGGCACTTGGGCTTCTTCCATGACTTAGCAATTATGAATTGGGCTGTAATAAACCTTCTGGTACAAATATCTTTGTTGTAATGTGATTTTTGGTCTTCTGGATATAAACCTAGTAGAGGAATTGTAGGATCGAATGGCAGGTCTATTTTTAGATCTCTAAGTGTTCTCCAAACATCTTTCCAAAAGGAATGTATTAGTATGCATTCCCACCAGCAGTGTAAAAGTGTTCCCTTTTCTCCACATCCACGCCAACATCTCTGATTTTGGGATTTGGGGATGTTGGCTAATCTTATTGGAGTTAGGTGATATCTCAAAGTAGTTTTGATTTGCATTTCTCTGATGATTAAGGATGACGAGCATTTTTTCATGTGTCTGTAGGCTGTGCACCTGTCTTCTTCAGAGAAGTTTCAAGTCCCTTTCCCACCCTGAGATGGGATCACCTGTTCTTTTCTTGCTAATATGTTTGAGTTCTCTGTGGATTCTGGTTATTAAACCTTTGTTAGATACATAAACTGCAAATATCTTCCCCCATTCTGAGTGATGTCTGCTTGTTTTACTTACTGTGTTCATGGCTGTGCAGAAGCTTCTTAGTTTGATCAGGTCCCAGTAATGTATTTTTTGTGTTGCTTCAATAGCCCGGGGGGCCCGCCTCATAAAATATTCATCCAGGACGATTTCTTCAAGTGTTTTCTCTGCACCTTCTAGTATTTTTATAGTTTCATGTCTTAAGTTTACCTCTTTAAACCAATGAGAGTCTATCTTAGTTAATGGTGAAATGTGTGGGTCCAGTTTCAGTCTTCTACAGGTCGCCAGCCAGTTCATCCATCACCATTTGTTAAATAGGGAATCTTTTCCTCGTTAAATGTTTTTAATTGGCTTGTCAAAGATCAAATAATGGTAAGCAATAAACATTCTGTGCCAGTACTATGCTATTTTGATCACTATCAATTTATAATACAGTCTGAGGTCTGGTAATGTGATTCCTCCTGCTTTGGTTTTATTTCTGAGTAATGTCTTGGCTATTCAAGGTTTTTTTCTGATTCCATATAAAATAAAGTATTATTTTTTTGACATCTTTAAAGTATGACAGTGGGGCTTTAATAGGGATTGCATTAAAGTTGTTATTACTTTGGGGAGTATGGACATTTTAACAATTCATAGGGATTGCATTAAAATTGTATATTGCTTTGGGTAGTATGGACATGGCTGATTCTTCCCAGCCATGGTCATGGTATGTTTTTCCATTTTTTAACATCTTCAGCTATTTCTTTTCTTAGATTTTCATAGTTCTCTTTATAGAGTTCTTTTCTGTCCTTTGTTAGGTAAACTCCCAAACATTTCATCTTCTTTGGCACTACTGTGAATGGAATAGAGTCCTTCACTGTTTTTTCAGCATGACTATTGTTGGTATATATAAAGGCTACAGATTTATGAGTGTTAATTTTGTAACCTGAAACACTGTTGTATTCCTTGATCACATCTAAGCATTTTGTAGTAGAATCCCTGGTGTTTTCCAGATATACAATCATATCATCTGCAAAGAGTGAAAGTTTGATCTCTTCTGACCCTACGTGGATACTCTTGATCTCCTTTTCTTCCCTAATTGCAATGGCTAAGACTTCCATCACAATGTTTAAAAGCAGTGGAGACAATGGGCAACCTTGCCTGGTTCCTGAACAGAGTGGAAATTATTTCAATTTAACTCCATTCAATATGATATTGGCTGTTGGTTTGCTATAGATGGCCTCTATCAGTTTAAGAAATGTCCCTTCTATA
>CAUYRH010104341.1:0-24734 GCA_963574655.1 Perodicticus potto
GGCGCCTGTAGTCCCAGCTACTTGGGAGGCGGAGGCAGGAGACTCGCTTGAGCCCAGGAATTGGAGGTTGCTGTGAGCTGTGATGCCAAGGCACTCTCTCCAGGGTGACAGCTTGAGGCTCTGTCTCAAAAAAAAAAAAAATATATATTTTTGCCCCCTCAGAAAATAAGCGCAAGGGTGAAGGTTTAGTTGTTGGAAATCCTTGGGAATGTGAAACTGCTTTTCCTCTTCCTGTGATTTGATATACATCAATTGATGAAGTCCATCCTTAAGAGAATCTAGAAGACCATCTAGAGGTCTGACTTTTCGGAGATGCCCCAAATGGACCCAAATTAGTTTTTCAAATAATTCAAAATCTCTGGATTTTACTATTATTATAGTTCCTCAATATCAAGAAAAGGTCTGTAAGAGCCTTCTCCACCCAAATGAATATACTATCTGTTAAGTTAAAAGGAACCTGACAAATTTTTCTCTCAAGTCTGAATGTCTATTTTCAAAATGATATTTTATTCATGGAACTAACTAATCCTTGATAATAAGATTCATTGCCATAATGTAATGCAGCACCACAAGAAAAAGACATTGTTTAATTACTAGTTTGACTGATAATGTTGTGTGTCTTAATGATTGACAAATAGTTTACTGTTTCTTAAAATTATTTTGTAGTGCTTAAAAACTAACCTGTTTTCTTTAGAAAATAAGGGGAAATGTGTCTGAACATCATCTATGAATACACTGAATACTGATCACCTTCCCATTTCTCATCTGAAACCTCTAGAGGCGCATTCATTCAGATACAAGAACAGGAGGAAAGAGTCCATTGATGTGAAATCAATATCATCTCGAGGCAGTGATGGTGAGACATTTTCAGATTTCTTTGACCTGTTTAAAATGTAGAAAAAGACAGAAGAGTGTGTTCAAAAATCATCAGCATCTAAACTCCAAGGAGTAAGATTTCAGCTACTTTTTTTTTTCCAGTAAGCTGAACAATGTTTAGAGTTTTAAAATTCTTTCGTGTTCTCATGTCTTCTCTTTGAAGTGACTCCATAGGTCCTTGATGGCCTAAGGTGCTGGGCCACATAACTACCCAAGCATCTCGGTTTTAATAGCGAGACAGGTCATCTTTGGGGGCTGGGGACAGCGGGGAGGGGCTGTGGAGCCAGCGTCCTGGCCTCTCCACTCCAAACATAGACCCAGTTTCCTGTGCACCTGCCACATGCACTTATTTTCCTTTACTAAAATGTCACAGAGAGAATGCATCAGAATTTAGCAGAACGTATTTTACTGATGTCTATTGACTTAGATCAATAACCAATTGGATTAGTGGGGAGACAGGAAAGTCAAAGACGATACTGAAATTTCATTCCTAGGTGCCTGGGGAATAGGAAGTAATACCGACAAAACTAGGAAAGTCTCTAGGTGTGGCTGGGTTGCGGGGTAAAGAGAAGACAAGTTTTTAGTAGAGTTGCCTAAAATGTAAGACTGGCACTCAGGGCTAGAGGATGTGGATTTGAGAGTCCAAGAGGGGACAGATGAGGCCTCAAGCCGAGCAGCATCTCTTAGGGGTGCACAGGCACGTGTGTGCACACCAGCAGAACAGGGGGTCGAGGTCAAGCCTGTAGTGAAAAGTCAGGGCCAGCTGAGAGGATGGGAGGGCTGTCACCACGTGAGTCCATTGTCACAGGAACCGAGGCAGCCAGCAGCTGATGCTACGGAGACCAGAGAGCTTGAGAGCTGAGAACAGACACTAGGTTACACTCACTTGTTTGGTTTTCATTTTATTGTAGGGGTGTGAGGAGGGGATGGATGGTCAGTACCTGTGACAGGAAGGAGAGACGAGAGTGGTAACTTAAGGAAAGGGCAAGTGAAGGAACTTCCAGTTCCTCAGGTCACAAAGAGGACCCTGTGTGTGAAAGCCCCGGAAAGAGCTGAGACAAGATCGACTCCTCTCAGCGCAAGATGGATAATCACAGGACATGCGGGGGAGTGAGACCAAGCATGTACAGAAAATACAGACTGAAGTATCTTGCGATGGATTGAGGATATAGATAGAACATTTTAGATGGGGAGGCTGAGGGAAATGAATGAAATTCGCTCAGTTTTTGGAGTAGAATTTGAGGAGAACTGTCTTCTCCCTGGCATGGGCCAAGTGGAGTTTGAAGACTATGGAGCCATCTGTGACAGCTGCTGGTGGCAGTCAGGCCCCAATGTTGGCTGGGTGAGGTTGTCCTATCTATAAGATGGGGGTTCTGTCCTTCATGCCTGCCTCAGATGGGATGCTAGGAAGATCTGACAAGAATAATACTTTTATTATTTTTTAATCTTATTTATTTATTTATTTTTGAGACAGAGTCTCATTCTGTTGCCCTCGGTAGAATGCCATGGTATCATCATAGCTCACAGCAACTTCAAACTCTTGAGCTCAAGTGATCCTTTTTTTCTCAGCCTCTCAAGTAACTAGGCCAATAGGCTCCCACCACAATGCTCAGCTAATTTTTCTGTTTTTAGTAGAGATGGGTCTTGCTCTTGCTCAGGCTGGTCTTGAACTCCTGACCTCAAGCAATCTGCCCTCCTCTGCCTCCTCAAGTGTTAGGATTACGGGCGTAAGCCACCATGCTTGGCCAAAACCAGTACTTTTGAAGTAAAGCTTGTACCTTTTGTATTTTAAACCAGGTTTTAAAAACATTATTTTTAAATGAAATGTTCTGTAGATTAGAATTAGAACCACCATGGGGTTCTGGGAGTTAAGAACCTAAAGGTAAAGGAAGAGGGAGTGGCTGGCCTGATTCATGCTAAGAGTGAGCTCAGCCATTTTATTTTATTTTATCTTATCTTATTTTTTAAAATTTTTTTATTTTTATTTTATTTTTATTTTCTATTTTTTCAGCATGTACCACACTTGGGAATGGGCTCAGTCTTCTGCCCCAACCAGACCTCCCTCCGTGCTGGCTGCAGTTATCTGGTTACGCAGCTCATAGCTTAGGACTGGGAGTAATGGAACGACCCCAGCTGGGCTTCAGTGACTCAGGGGAGAGTCTTGAGGGATCATTAGGCTGTTGGGATGAGGCCTTAGGAGCCCATAAACCTTCTCTGAAATTGTTCTTTGGACTTGGAACTCACTGGGGTTACCTACCAGACCACCTTTCCACCTGTCCACTACTCAGACAAATAGTGGCTGAGCTCTCAGCCTTTTCAGAATAAAAGATGGGTAAATTCACTGCTTTTTAGGGGCAGTATAGTCCTGTGAGAATCAGGCCCCCAGTCTGGGAAGGGACTCCCTTGGGGCACTTAGCCAAGCCAGGCTGCCAGAACTAGATATGACTTTCTTGCTTTCTTTCCAGCACCAAGTCTACAGAATCGTCGCTATCCTTCCATGGCCAGGATCCACTCCATGACCATTGAGGCCCCCATCACAAAGGTGAATGGCCGCTGCACCTCCACTCTGCAGTCAGGGCCGCCTTGCACTGGGCTGTGTTGTGGAGATTCATTCTATGCTGTCATGGGGTCCAGCCCAGGGGAGGAAACAGATAGTGAATGAAAATGTAACCAGCACCTATTTATAGGTTAGAAGTTCTATGAAGGCAAATGGTTCTCTGAGAGAAAATTAGAATAGGGCCATTGTGTAGATTGGGAGATAAGAGGGGTAGATGGGGAAGGTCTCAGTGGAGGAAGTAATACTTTAAGCAGAGCTTGAAGCGTGAGATATTAAAAGGGGAATGGCAGGAACAGCGAAGGGAAAAAACACTGTGGTGGGAAAAGGGGGACTGGAGCATTTGAAAATCAGGGTGTCTGGAGCTTGGCAGGCAGAGGAGAGAGGATGCTGGAAGCTGGGCAGGGCTCTGCTCCTTCTGGTCAGGTGAGCTGTAATAAGGCATTTGTAGTGTGGTGTATGTGTGGCAGAAAGTGCTGTTGAAGTTGGTGACATGTTCTGATGTGTTTGCTGAACATCCAGCACTATGCAGAAAATGGATTGGAGTTGGCTAGAGTTCAAGAGAAGAGGCCTGTTAGGGGCTTTTCTAGATGTCCAGGGTAGAAATGGTGAGAGCTGGGCTGAATTATAGCAGTGGAGGTGAAGAGAAATGAACAGAACAAGAAACATTTAGGGGTAGAACCAACTGGACTTGATAGTGAATTATGGTGTAATGGCGGGAAGAGGAATAAGGGCCGACGGTGACTAGAAGTGCTCTTACAGCAGTGGAGAGGAAGGAGACCGCTTTTGTCTTTTGTTGTTACGTCTATGCACTTGCTATGGGGGGAGGGGAGTAAGACCATGAGTTTAAGAAAGTGTGAGGTTCCAGCAGATACGTCCCGTAGGCAGCTGAATGTACAAGCCCCTGGGGGCAAAGGGAACTGAGGGCGGGGAGGTTAATGTGAGATCCACACGGAAAAGAAACATCATTTCCACAGATTATACAGTGACAGGCCCAGAACCAGTCCCTGGGGAGCCCCAGCCTGTGGAGCTAGAGAAGGACCAGCGAAAGCGCCCGAGGCTGGAGAACACCAGGAGGGCATGGGCACAGGGCGTGCTGCAGAAGCCGGGGCAGTGCCGCTAGGCACCCGTCACATGGAACAGGAAGATGCATCACCCTTGGATTTCTCTCAGATTCCAGGCATCAGCATGATTTTTAGGAAGGAGAATCCTAATGTTCTCAATTTTACTCTTTCTTTGCTTCCCTAGGTTATAAATATAATCAATGCAGCCCAAGAAAACAGCCCCGTCACAGTCGCAGAGGCCTTGGACAGAGTTCTAGAGATCTTACGGACTACGGAACTATACTCCCCTCAGCTGGGTACCAAAGAGGAAGATCCTCACACCAGTGACCTTGTCGGAGGCCTGATGACTGTGAGTGGTGAGGTGAACTGGGAACACAGGGTGCTCACCAACAGCCACCTGTAGGTACAGGTGTGACCAAAAGCAGCTGCCCGGAGACCTATGTGTAGCGCGTGTGAGGGTATCCAAGGGGCTCCTGCCTGTGTCTTTCTTCCACAGGGCTGGCTGACCAGTCGCTGTTAGGCGTGGATGGCAGCTGACCCAGGGCGAACTGTGCAGGACGGCCCCCATGGCCCTCCCTGCCGCTCCTTCCCCAAGACCCATGCAGTATTTGATGGAGGGTCATAGCTATGTTTTTTGGACCTCAGCCTCTCTATGTAATCAGAGGGTTTGTACTTAAATAGCAGCAGTTTCTGAAATCTTAACTATAAATGCTTTCTATAAATGAAAGTTTGTATAGTGATCCCATTTCTAATCAGGGGAAAGCAGAGTGGAGCTTTGTGGCTCAGGAAGGGCAGGACAGGAGGAGCCACCTCTGCCACATGCCAAGCAGCACCATATGCACCACCAAGAGCACCCTGTTGTTATGTTTTGCTGTGATCTATTTGGCTTTAACCCTCACCTATCAGCAAGTGAAGAAAAAGCAGAAAAGTCAAACCATTTATTGGAGCTCCTCATCAACTGATCATCCAACTGATGCTGGAAGAATTCCTTAGGAGGAAAGTCTAAGAATTTTACTTTGAAGGGTTCTTTCTGACCCCGCCACCAAATGCTGAGTAGGACTGGCTTTCCAGTCCATTCCAGCCTGTAATTTGAGTGACTCCTTTTCCTTTCCCACCCCTGATCTGGCCTTGGTTGCCCCACCTGATGCAGTGCAGACCATAGGATAGCCTCAAGAGGGCAGCACTGCTGCTTCTATGGGAACAAGCCATGTGCCACCCACCCCCTGCCACCAGGCCATTACTGGTTTCCTCTCCAGATGAGGCTGTGAGAAACCACCTCATTTTAGGGGAGAAGTGGAGAAAGAGAAAGGCAAGGAAAAATAGAGTCTCTTGCCAGACCTTCCTCAGAGGGAGGACAGCTGTGGCTATTGTTACTTACCTACTGATCCAATGTTTAATTGCTCTTGGTCTAAATAAAGATCGAAGGTGTGACTTCAGGGAAGCCCTCCATTAGTATTACTTTAAACTTTACCATACCTTTTCTGGGGATGACAGATAAGCAATTCTAAGTGACTTTCAATCAGATAATTAGGTACTCACGGATGGAAAGTAGAAGGAAAAAAACTGAGATTCAAGAATATTTGAGGACTAGTTAAAAAGTTTAAGAGCCGGTAAAATGGCTGTCTCTTCAAAGACTTCAGATCTACAAACTGTTCTTTAAAAGGTTAACAGGAATGCTCATGTTTCAAAACAGAAAATATAGTTGAAGAAAATGATTTGAGATGTTAATAAAAAATTGGCCAGCCTTTTTAAGATTTTACATTAAAAGGCCATCCCCAAAATGTGGTTCATGGCTTCATCTCCTCTTAAAACACAAAAATAACAGTCACTCTGTGGGTCAGTGAGAGCCCTTCAAATTTACATGTATTCAAAGCAAGAGCATTTCTGCGCTTTCACTTACATGGCTTCAAAATGACACAAGAGGAAGATGGCATGAGAGCAGCGCCAGCCCCGTCTCAGGCGTGAGTCCGAGCGCTGTCATATCCGCTTTATTCCCAAGTCTCCATCTCCTGGGACTGACAGCAATGGAAGGGGGAGCATCATCTGTCTTGTAGCTATTGTTCTGTTTTAATTTTGAGCTCTGCTTCAACTTGGAGTTCCAGATGTATTGTGTTATTCAAGATTCAAATCTTTGTCTAATGAAGGAAATGAGAGGATGGTGGTGGGATATAAAACATGCTTCTAACAGCATTTTTCTTTATTCTAGGATGGCTTGAGAAGGTTGTCAGGAAATGAGTATGTGTTTACTAAGAGTAAGTTTTCATCTACCCACTGGTTATTGACAACCTGTTTGTGGCCTGTGCCATCCCCTCTGTTGAGATTATTATCCTGGGACGACCTTGGTGTTACTTGAAGCTGGTCTCATTTGAGTTCAGGCATCTCTGTGGTCTACATTTGAAATAAGTCTTAATTAAAATTACTTCTCTGAGCATTATTAGGATAAGAATTATGAATCTCTGTACATTTAGATAAATTGAATTATTTTTCTATATGGGGGTCTTGAAGTTTAGTAATATAAGAACCTTGAAGTGAAAAATCTTCTTGCCCTTGAAATTACAAGATCTTCTTTCTAGTAGCAACCCTGAAGATGAGGACAGACGCTCCAGCACACTCGGGAGTCCACAACTGACCAGCCTCCCCCATCCCGTTTGTTTGCTCAGATGTGCACCAGAGTCACAGTCACCTTGCGATGCCAGTAACCATTAATGATGTTCCCCCTTGTGTTGCTCAACTACTTGACAATGAAGAAAGCTGGGACTTTAACATCTTTGAATTGGAAGCAGTTACACATAAAAGGTATTTGACTTACCTGGCTGTGGGCAGGGCAGGAAAGACTTTCACATCTAGAAACTCTGAAGGAGACATATGTCCTTGCCACAGGAGACCTTACGGGTCCTGGCTTCTCGTGCCACGTTAGAGGAGTGTCAAACAAGCTAAGGGACTGTGGCCCCTTGGGAGCCCCTTTGTGGAGAAAGTGTGTTACTGAGTCATGAGATCAGCCTGAGAATCCACAGGACATTCCTTAGTGCTGCTGAGCCCAAGTTCTAAATATCTCAGCCCCAAACTTGTTGACGCTCCACCCCACGAGATGAACTTGAGAGCACTATAGATTTTTCCTCTGATCTATCCTGTATGCCAAAGATTAGGTAACAATAAATAAAGATCCTTTTCTATATAAGGAGAAGTCTGTTTCTTCCCAGCACTGTTAGTCTCTAAGCTGTGAATGAATCTCTCCTATAAATTAGTAATACTTGGAAATGACTGGACCACCCAAGCCCTGCCTTTTGTCCTTAGGCTCAGTAAGGAGCTTAAGGAAGATAAAGTGCAGGGCTTCTGTGGAAGTAGAGATGATTGAGACACTGAAGGCATGTGGCTTAGAGATAACCTAACCACGAAGCCCCTAGCTCCAAAGAGGTGAGGATGATGCTCTAGCTCCTGCTAATCTAGGGAGGATGTTTTATGCTTTTGGTGTGCACAAAAGAAAAATGCCTCCATCCCCTAATATGCTCAAAGACAGTAGTTTCTGGGCCAGTGAACACAATGAACCAGGGTTTGTTTTCCTATTTTCCAGGCCACTAGTTTACCTGGGCTTAAAGGTCTTCTCCCGGTTTGGAGTATGTGAATTTTTAAACTGTTCTGAAACCACTCTTCGGGCCTGGCTCCAGGTGATTGAAGCCAACTATCACTCGTCCAACGCCTACCATAACTCCACCCACGCCGCAGACGTCCTCCACGCCACTGCTTTCTTCCTCGGGAAGGAAAGAGTGAAGGTAGAATTCTGATCTACCTATCTGCTGGGATTGGAGATCCAAGAATTTAGTCTTCGGAACTGCAGACTAAAAATAGTCAAAATAGACTACTGCAAAATAGTCATTTTGCAACCAATCTGACAGCAATTTTTTTTTTTTTGCTACTAAATTGACCATTTTGGTGTTGTAAAGACATGAACCTCTCTCCTAGTCCTCCTTTTCCCCAAATGCTTCAACTTACAATTTATGGCACTATAGAATCCATTACGTATGGCTGATCCATGAACCCATTCTCCGAACATTTACTAGGAGCTCTGTGTTACTAGGTTGCAGGATACAACTTGATTATTATAGAATACTAGGGCTAGAGGTTAAGTTTTAGTTTCAGACTTGGCCATTGGTATACATGTGTTATAATCCAGATAACAAGACATTCAGCATTCTACACTGATCTACTTATACACATGTGTTATACAGGTATTAATACGCACATCTGTGTTCTGATGTCTTTTGCATAATTCTGAAAGAGTACTATATTCTTCAGTCTTACTTGGAGTTCAATACTGTTATGTGTGAGTGGTGATTTGCAGGGAAACCTCTTACCTTTTTTCTTAGGGCAGCCCTGCTTAAAGCTGGCAAGAAATCCCATCTCCCCTCCTTCCCGACTACCATCACTTGCACAGTAAAGCTTGTAAATTCATTTGCTACAATTAGAACTAAAGTTTAAAATTTAGATATCCCTGAAGAAGTGTCCTGGAGAGACTGAAATTCACATCCATCTGTAAACTCCTGACATTAGGTTTTCTTAGAACGGGTTAACGAGGGAGTAAGACCCTAGATACTTAGAGCAATAGTAGGACAGGTGATAGGAGAGGCGGCAATGGCACCAAACAGGGGGGAGAGGTGCGTGGATATTTTCTTGGTTTCCCCCCAAACTTATTTATCCTAGTATTCGCTCTCATCAGCAAAAGGATAATGTGGTCCAAGAAGGATGCTTTTGAAGATTTTTGTCTTCTCCTTTTAAAACCTGTTTCTGTGACACCTTGAGGAGCTGAGACTCCTCTGGGTTGCTCCTGTAGATCTGCACTCTGTTTACACTGAGATGCTGCACAGCTGAGGTCACACGCTGCCATCTGAGAACAGCACCCTGCTCATTAACGCCAAGACCAAAGTGATCTCCAGACACTGCAGTCTTGACTTAGACATGCACCTCACTTAAACAGAACCATGTTAGGAAAATATGGATTAAACAATTGATAAATTAGGTATTCCTTACTAACTTCACCACCCCCCTTCTACCTGTGCTCCAAAATAAGTTATTTTTCTTTAAATTGTGAGTTCAGCTAGTATATTCAGTCTGATTGGATTTTTCCAACAATAGCAATAGAAATAAGCCTTAGATTAGATATGGGAGATTTACAATTCAAAAGATAACTTCTCCCCATCAGTCTTCAGAATCAGTAAATTTAGAGTTTTTTTTTTTTTTTTTTTAAAGATACAGAGTCTCACTGTATGGCCCTCAGTAGAGTGCTGTGGTATCACAGCTCATAGCAACCTCCATCTCTTGGGCTTAGGAGATTTTATTGCCTCAGCCTCCTGAAGGAACCCTGGAGAGCTGGGCTGGAGGGTCAGTCACAAGCCCAGATCACTGGTGAGTCCACCATGAGGGGTTTCCAGTAAGATTTACTCCTGAGGCAGCTTCTACCAGCCCTGCTTCCAGTGACAGGGATGGCCAGGTAAACATTTTCTTGCCTCTTCTTCATGTCATCTGTCACCCCTAATTCTTTATGTGACAAGGTTAAAATTCATTTTTTTAATTGAAAAGTAAATTTATTTCAAGTTACTGTGAGGGTACAAACAACCAGGTCAAGATACTTGATTTGGTTAGGTAGAGTCCCTCTTGTGGTTATGTCTCACACACAGAAGGGGTGCCAAACACCCCCCTCCCAATGCCCATTCAGTGAGAGCACACCACCCCCCAACTTGAATTGAAACGAGTTTTTCTCTTTTGTGGGCATGCATCAGATCGTTGACTGACTTTGTGTTAATATTGATTACATTGGATAATTGCTTTTCCATTCTTGTGATACTTTACTAAGAAGAATGTGTTTCAACTCCATTCAGGATAATACAAAAGATGTGAAGTCACCATTTTTTTTTTATGGCTCAATGGTATGCATATATCATAATTTGTTAATTCTTCCTGAGTTGATGGGCATTTAGGTTGTTTTCACGTCTTGGTGATTGTAAATTGAGCTGCGATAAACAATCTAGTACACATGTCCTTATGATAAAATGATTTTTCTTTCTTCTGAATAGATGCCTAGTAGTGGAATTGCAGGGTCAAATGGGAGATTGAATTTGAGTTCTTGGAGAATTCTCCATACTTCTTTCCAAAGAGGCTGTAGTAGTTTGCATTGCCACCAACTGTATAAAAATGTACCCCTCTCTCCACATCTGCACCAGTATCTGCAGCTTTGGGACTTTGTGACTCAGGGTGGTTTTGATTTGCATTTCTCTGATGATTAGGGATGATGAGCATTTTTTCACATATATGTTAGCCATTCCTTGATCTTCCTCAGAGAAAGTTCTTTTTATATCTCTTGCCCAGTGATAGATGGAATTGTTTGCTCTTTTTTTGATTAATTTGAGTTCTCTGTAGATCCTAGTTATTAAACCTTTGTCTGATTCATAATATGCAAATATCCTTTCCCATTGTGTAGGTTGTCTCTTTGCTTTGGTTGTTCTCTCCTTAGCTGTACAGAGCTTTTCAGTTTAATTAAGTCCTAGTTATTTTTGTTGTTGTTGCAATTGCCATAGAAGTTGTCTTCATAAAATCTTTCCCCAGGCTGATATCTTCTTCTAGGATTTTTATTGTTTCTTAGATAAAATTTTTTACCCATCTTGAATTGATTTTTGTACGTGGTGAAAGGTGCAGGTCCAGATTCAGTCTTTTATATGTGTATATCCAGTTCTCCCACCACTATTCCTTGAATAGGGATCTTTGGTTTATCAGAGATCAGGTAAGTTTCATCTTATGGCTTTCTATTTGTAGAAGGCGAAAGATTTATGCGATCTGAAGAGAAACCAGAGTCTTATAGCTTTCTATTTGGTTCCAAATGTCAGTGTCTCTGTTTTTGTGCCAATACCATGCTGTTTTGATCACTATGGACATGTAATATAGCCTAAAGGCTAAACTTCTTAATGTCACTGTTACAAAGCATGTTCAAACCACCCATAGAGATAACCTGCCCAGAACTGACAGGCCCTTTCAATTTATTAGGGACCCCATACTCCCCCCCACCCAGTGTCACCTGATTCCTGGGAACCACTGTGAGTGGAGAGGCCAGGATAGGCAGCATTCCACTTTTATTATTGGGTTAAGTGACTGTTTATTCTAACAAAGAAATTGTCTGAAACACGTATCTAGATTGGAACTCATTCTGACCAGTCTTCCTCACTGTGATCCAAATTTACTGCTGCTGGTCAAAGAAGGAAAAGATTATGCAGAGATGTGTGTACCTCCAATGGTCTGGAGTTTGACCAGTTGTGGGTTTGCTGGGGTTTGCTTCTATGCATGGTCCTCCCCATATAGGAAGGGCCTTGCTTCTCTCCTCTGCTTGTGAGCTAGCCCAGCCTTTTCTCCCACCTTCCTGCCATTTCTTATTGCATTATTAGTGCCCACCCAAACTGCAGGGCACAGCCCTTTATTAGTACCTTTGTAAAAGTGTCATCATCGAGTTTGTGGTTTAAATCAGTGTAAGCTGGGAGGAAGGGCACATCTCATCTAGTGCTACTTGTATCTTCTGCCCCAGTTATTTGAATCTATTTCCTTAGAAGTAAATTGGCCCTAGATTCTAAGCAGGACTGAACATACTACAGGGGCACTAGCTGAGGCCCTGTCCAGTAGCATTCAGTGAAGTGGGGGGAGCCTGAGGTGGGGTAATCCTGGATCCTAAGCCTGAAGGCAGCTGACTGTACCTGCAGGTTGCTGTGGCCCCTCTTGACTGGCAGTGAAATGGGGCATGCTTGCTTGCCCTGGGCACTGCACAATCAATCTGAGAAGAAATGAAAAAAATCACATCTGCTGCCATACTGTTCAGGAAACCTAGTTGTGAGCATCATTCAGCCACGGTGATGTTCTTTAGGTTTCCTAAACAAACCTATTATAGGCAGTTCTTTCTACCTAGAATTCTTCCTTTTGCCTCTTGTTGCCTGGCTAATTCCTGCTTATCCTTTGGGCTCAGCACAAAAATCACTTTCTTGGAGAAGCCATCCCTGACGACCCTCTGGGCCCATGTTATCCAATATGGTAACCCTTAGCCATACAATGCTATTAAAACTAAAATAAACATAATTACTCAATTGTACTGGCCACATTTATATGTGTCCAATAGCTACATGGGACTAGGGCTTCCTGTACTGGATGGCATAAATATAAAACACTTCTATCACCACACCAAGTGTAATGAACAGTGCTGCTCTAAACTAGATCTGTGCCAGGGTTGCACTCCCAAAGCATCTGTACTTCCCTTCTTAGCACATCTTGCAGTAAATGACTTCTGTTTGTTTTTAAATTTGTCTCTCTCCCTCTAGATTATAAACTCCATTAGTGCAGAGACTGTGTCAGTATAAATCATCACTGTAGCTCTAGCACTACACATAATAACTGGTACCCAGTAGGCACCCAATAAAAAATGAATGAATTCACAATACAGCATCTCTTACACAACAGTAGCCCATTTGGTAACCTCCCCCTAAAGCTGCCAGCTAAAAAAAAATGTACATCCCCGGATGGTCTGGTTTGTGTTCTTTAATCACATAATGAGTGCTTTAGAAAATTTCCCTTTTTGCCTTTACTGCTTGCTAGTCCAGGGCTGAAATTTGTGCTTAGCTACAAAAGCCTCCGCTGTCGCCCAGGTTTTCTGATAAGATTATTCTTCCCCTGGGTCCTCTTTTACTGCTTAGTTCTAATCATTTCACCATCATGTGAAGAGTTTTGTTGTATCTATGCCAGTGGCCACCAGCACTCTCAATCATTTTTTCAGAAGTCGGCAAATATTTGTGGTCACAGGCTACTCTCTGCTGTGTCCGTTTACTGGGAGAATCACAGCAATACCACACAGCAGCCAACTCGGAAGGCCTGTTTGGCTGCTTCCTGGAGAACTGGAGTTAATGGACCCTGGAGAAAGAATTTAGGTATCTGCTGTCCCTGCAGCTCAGATTTCCTTCTTCCTCCAGATAACACACAGCACAGTAAAGTGATGTAACATGTCCAGCGCCACCTCTTAGCATCTAGGAAGGCTGAAGGCTCTGCAGGCTAAAGGAACATTCTGAAAATCCCAGATCGCCGAGTCCCTCCCCTCTGGGCAGGTCTCCAAAACCCAGAGAGTAATGCTCAACCTTGCTTCCTCCTTATCCCAGGGAAGCCTTGATCAGCTGGATGAGGTGGCAGCCCTGATTGCTGCCACAGTCCATGACGTGGATCACCCAGGAAGGACCAACTCTTTCCTCTGCAATGCAGGCAGTGAACTTGCTGTGCTCTATAATGACACTGCTGTTTTAGAGAGTCACCACACAGCCCTGGCCTTCCAGCTGACAGTCAAGGACACCAAATGCAACATTTTCAAGAACATTGACAGGTTTGTTGTGCTTGGGGCCTTTGTGTTTTAAAATCTCATTTGGTCTTCACTGAGCTCTTGAAAACGTTTTGTCACTGAAAAGCACAAGTATAACATACTTTTACCTTTCCAGGAAGACATCTTGCCTGGCCTACCCTGTCCCCCCCCCCCAGTTTTGGCCCCTGAAGCTCCCACCTTGTGAGGAGGTCCCAGCAGAGATGCTGGAGCCCGGAGGTCTGGGTTCCCAGCTGTGCTCTCTCCTGGTACGGGCTGGCCAAATGTGGACAGATTCGAGCGATCCCTCTGACCTGTCAGCAACCCCACCGTCAGGCTGTGGGCACTTCCCACAGAGCAGCAGCAGGCTAGTGGACAGAGCACAGCACTGGGCCTCAGAACCACTTTTCTTTTCTATGTGGACATGTCCGTTTGGTCTCCAGAGCCTGAGGAAACTTGGAGACCAGTTATTCCAGCTTAAGTTTAAGGACTGATTTTTAAACTTTCGCAGAAAGAATTTTTTCAAATAGCCAATTTTATTGAGCTCCCATGTTCTGGCTCTTGAAGCTAGAAAAAGATAGGAATTGGAAAGTAATTCGGGGCAGGGTTGTTGCTCCATCCATTACAACTTCTCTCAGCTGCAGTCTAGAGAATTACTTATCAACAAAATCTTCCAGTGCCATCACTGAAAGAAATCATGACTGTTTTCTGCAACAGGCATCACTGTGTCTGCACAGAATGCACAACTCACGTGGCAGCTGTGCCAGCCTGTCACTGCGTTGACATTCTTGAAGGGAATCACACTTTAAAATAAATGCCAAGCATGTGACAGGTATTGTCTCCTGACAGGTGGTATCAGGAAGGGTCAGCTGTCACTGGGGAGAGTGGGGGAGCGTCTGCAGGTCTGGCTTACTGGGAGGACGTGCCGGTACACACCTGTGATCTGCACTCATTCTGAACTCTGCACTGCAGCTTCCTCCTAGGTTGCAGGAAGTCTGGTGAAATGTGGCAGAAAATTTCTAACTGGGGACATGATGTGTACAAGGTCCTTGTTTTCTGGTTATTTTAGGAACCATTATCGAACACTGCGCCAGGCTATTATTGACATGGTTTTGGCAACAGAGATGACCAAACACTTTGAACATGTGAACAAATTTGTGAATAGCATCAACAAACCCATGGCAGCTGAGGTAAGCACCGTCCCCATCATAAGACAAATCAGAGTACATTTCCAGCTGACTTGGGCCCCAAATCATTTCCTCTCTCAATGGAATGAAAATGCAAAGTGGCTATTTGCTTGGAGTTGGAAAAGGCTCAAAGTACTGCGACTGTTTTCCTTGGGGATAAGAATAAACTGACAAGAGTTCACAGGAACTCAGGGCTCCTTGAAAGAAAGAGGCTGAGGAAAAAACTAGTATTGACAAAAAGAGAGTGAGGAGGCCACAGAACAGGCGGGCAGGAGCCTGTAGACAGGCAGAGACTGACATAAATGGCGGTGGGAGTCCAGAGCCCTTTCTAATCCTCTGTTCTGAGCTCTTGGGAGACCTCAAAGTTGGAGAATATTTTAAAGAACAAAGAACGTCCTTGCTATTTAACATTAAAAGAATGCCAGTACTTGAAGACTATAATAAAATTTGGACTCTAGAAAGCAAAAGTATAAGTTTTTCATTTTTTAAAACTTATTGATGTACCTTAGACTTGCCTTAAGGTCCTTACCCATTTGGGTTTTAGGAACATGGGTTGGAAAGTTCACATCTCTGTTATGTAAAACATGATCAGCTCACCTGTGAAAGCTGTTCATAGTGCCATAAAGGCAGAAAAGCTTTCTGTTCACTCTGCTTATCAGAAGAGATTAGAGAAGGGAATGGTCATCGTAAGAGTTAACTTGATGGCTTGGTGGCACCCGTAACTCAGTGGGTAGGGTGCCGGCCACACACACTGAGGCTGGGCGTTTGAACCCAGCCTGGGGCCTGCTAAACAACGACAACTGCAACCAAAAAATAGCTGGGCGTTGCGGCAGGCACCTGTAGTCCCAGCTACTTGGGAGGCTGAGCCCAAGAGTTTGAGGTTGCTGTGAGCTGTGATGCCATGACACTCTACCGAGGGCAACAAAGTGAGACTCTGTTTCCAAAAAAAAAAAACAGAGAGTTAACTTGATCACTAAGGAGAGTGTCTGTGCAGGACTTATCACATGGCCAACCTGGATGAAGGGACAGTTTCACCGCACCTGTTTGGTGCCATCCTCCAGGGATTCCACAGAACAACAGGGTCCTCTCCTCACACAGAAGACTTATGGGGGCAAGGATCTAGGGATTGAGAGGAAAATAATTAAACAGAAATCATGGAATTTAGAATTGGGAAGGTCATCTGTCTCTGAAAGCCCCAACTCTGTGCTGAGATTTACTATTTACACAGTATCTACAATAAGCAGTACTTTCCCAATGGTAAGAAATCCAAACCAACTTCAGAACATATTCTGCCTATTAATGGTCTAAATAGGTCTAGTCTCCAAACAAAACAAAAATCCCTAAATGTCATGCAGTCTTTCAGCTTGGCAGAGCTCTGGAGAGCTCACTGTCTTCACACAATTTGATGGAGTCTTTAAAAGTGGAGAATAATAATCTTCCAGGTTCTATGTAAGTGGCCTGCGATTGCTGGCTGGACTCGCCTGCTCCTGCCCTGCCCACTTCCTAATCCAAGTGCCCCAGACCTACATGGCTCATACTCCCTACCACCCAGTTGGAAGAACTGCCCAGAAAACAGAGGAGTGGACATGTGCCTTCGGAGAAACAAAGCGGGAGGGAATGGGTGAGTAGGAGTGGGGCAGGTCACAGAGAGGGAGCTGATAGGTATAATAAGTAGAAATAAATCAAAACATCAGATGTATGTGCTGTTTCTTCACCTCTAATGTATTAAAATAACTTAAAGCTCTACACATTTTCTGTAAAAGTTGGAGAAAATCCTCCTTGTGTAAGATTACATACCAAATTGCTCAAAACAAAAACTGCTGTAGCAATTGTCTCTGGGGAAGAAGATGGAAGTGAGGGTGGATGGTGACTGGAACTTTCACCTTTCAAACTCCTTATGTTGTATCACTTGAGCTCACTTTTGTAAAGACCGTGTCAGTATATTATACATGGAATTAAGGACAGGAGAAGCCGCCTTCACTGAGTCCAGTCACGCCTATTAAGTCTCTGAGCTGGCCTTTATGGGCTTCACTGTCCTCTTGAACCAACTCTGATCTGACCATCTCTTTTCCAGATTGAGGGCAGCGACTGTGAATGCAACCCTACTGGCAAGAACTTTCCTGAAAACCAAATTCTGATCAAACGCATGATGATCAAGTGTGCTGACGTGGCCAACCCGTGCCGCCCCTTGGACCTGTGCATCGAGTGGGCCGGGAGGATCTCTGAGGAATATTTTGCACAGGTGTGCTCTCTCTGGGGAAGCTCAGCTTCCTCTTGGGAAGGGGCCCCAGGGTCAGAGAATTCCAGAGATTCTCCAGCTGAATAGCTATTTAATCTCCTCTGTGAAGTAGATATCTGGTTTCCCCTGGCACTGAGTGATGTGGCTGGTCACTAACGGAAGTCTCTCTAAGAGAAAGGGCATGACCCTTTGGAAGTAACTTTTTCTCATCAAATTGTTAGATCCTGAACTTCCACAGAAACTAGGAAATCCTCCACTCCTTCACTAGGTTATTACTGAGCATCTCCATGGTGCACGGGGGAACACGGCACAGCACAGACACATCATTACCGTGGGCAGCTCACAGTCCTGCAGCGAGGGAGAACGAAGTAGATGTTGACAGATTGACGTGTTGGTTAGAAAATGAAAAGTACACCCAGGCTGGACGTGCGGCACACGCCTTTAATCCCCGCACTTTTGGAGGCTAAGGCAGGAGGATTGCTTGAAGCCAGGAGGTCCCATCTAAAGTGAGCTGTATGTGATCTGGCCCCTGTACTCTAGTCTGGGCTACAGAGTGAGTCTTTGTCTTCAAAAAAGAATAGTACATAAAAGTACACCTATAGTAAGTATATGTTAAGTGCTGTAAGAGTTCAGAGAATATTTTCCTAGATAAAAAGGGGCTTCAGAAATATGGAAATAGGAAGAAAAAAGAATTATGAGCAAAATTAAGGGGAGAAAATAGAATTTATATATAAGGAGAGCAGCAATATGTGCTTTAAATGCGGCAGTGTAAAGAGGAGTTAAAGGGAGAAAAATCCAGAAAACAGATGACATTTGAAAATAGGAGCCCTACTTCCAGAGAAAAGGCGCTAAGCACTGATGTGTGTACGTGGCAGAAAGACAAGTGACCACAAGTAGTTCACTTGATTGGGGGGGAGGGGGTGTATGTATGGCTGAAACGCACCACTGAGGCAGGAGAGAGAATAGTTGCTGATGTCTAGAAAGGCTGGGAGGAGGGGTGGCCAGCAGGGGACCTAGTAAATTAACTGCAGTGTCAAGGCCGTGAAGAGAATCCCTGAATTAAAGGAAAGAAAGTAGGACATGAGAGAATACAGAGAAAAATCAAACTACTCCTCGAACCCCAGTGAATATTTTAAGGCCACTTGATCGACTGACCCAAAATGAGCAGGCTGAGCCAGGAGCTAGCGGGTGGCCACTAATGAATGGGCTTCCCAGGGCTCAGAGAGGATGTGAGGCCCCTCCCAGTTCTTGGGAGAATGTGTGAATGGGCATGAAAAAGAAGCACTTCTACATTCTTTGATGTAAGCTTATTTAGGTCTCTTTCTCCCAAAAAGGACATGTTCAGAAGCCAGAATTACCTAAAAGTAAAAAATGTTACAGCTGGGCGCAGTGGCTCATGTCTGTAATCCCAGCACTCTGGGAGGCCAAGGCGGGTGGATTGCCTGAGCTCAGGAGCTCAAGATCAGCCTGAGCCAAAAGCAAGACCCCTTCTCTAAAACAAAATAACTGGGCACTGTGGTGGTGCCTGTAGTCTCAATTACTGTGGAGGCTGAGGCCAGAGGATCACTTCAGCCCAAGAGTTCGAGGTTGCTGTGAGCTATAATGCCATGGCACTCTTACCCAGGGTAACAGAGTGAGACTGTCTCAAAAAAGTAAGTTACAAATGAGGCTTCAGTATAGCACCAGGAAATGTGGATCTTAATATTTAGATCAATGAGTTATGGCCTTACACACATTCACATACACTCCAATGTTTCTCATACTCAGATTTCCATACACCCAGAGATAGCTGCATGCCTAATACCCAAATCTGAACAATCATAGCTTGCCTGACATTCTTTTGAGCTCACAACTCAGTTGCTTAAGTGCTTTTTCTCCATACAACCATCACACTGGTACGTAGCCCAACTGCTTTATGTGTACTTCACGTTCTGTCACACAGAATATTAAAGACATGTACTCGAGGGCTAAGATCTAATAAGACTAACAATTCTTACTGCTTCAAAGAGCTAATTCCTAAGCAAAACTTTTTAAAACTGCAAAACTGTGGCAGTAAATAATAGAATGACCAATGCTATTAATAGAGTTTGGTGCTAGAATCTGGAGTCAGGCATTAGCAGTTTTATTCACTATTGCTTCTGCACCCTCAGTGTAAACAACGATTGGGATTGGTTGATATCAGCAGTTGTACAGTTGATTATTATTGAAAATAATTTTGACATTACAATAATTCAAGCAGATCACAGAAAGGGTAAGTACCCGACATCAACCTGTCATGTGGGATTATGGCATAGCATAAAATGTAAGAGACTTGGAAGTCAGAAGACCTGATGTTAGTTACTGCAGCTCACGCAGTGGTTGACTTACGTAAGTCTTAAGACCTTGCTGCAATTATAAAATTGGATAATGACCCATTTTCACAGGGTTGTTCTAAAAAGATGTTACTATGGCAATGTCCAACGTGCCCTAGAGCCCTGTGTGGTGGTGTTTGTTTCTTACAGACGGACGAGGAGAAGAGACAGGGGCTCCCGGTGGTGATGCCAGTGTTTGACCGGAACACCTGCAGCATCCCCAAGTCCCAGATCTCCTTCATCGACTACTTCATCACAGACATGTTCGATGCTTGGGATGGTGAGAGAGTTACTGTCCAGTCATCCACAAAGAACGCTCAGTTCTACTTGGATTACCACGGTTCATAACATATGCTGGGCCTAAGGGCACATGAAGTATTATTTTTTAAAAGTTAGCTATTTGTGGCCAGATAGGGTGAGGTGGCACATGTGTCCTTTTTGCATCCCCAGCACGTGGCCCAGAGCCTTGTATACAGAAGCCTTAATGGATGATTGATAAATGGATAAACAAGTCTTTGCCTGAAGTCTTCAGAGGACATGTTCACAAGGCTTATACAAGTTTTATTCTATTATTGAGGAAATTCTAGAAAAAATGCAAAATATATTGAATCTACTCTGAATCACAGGTCCTTCTGATAATGTCACTGATAAACAGCTTTTCAACTTTTAATTAAAAGGACCTATTTGTAGTTCCGAAACTAGTGCCTCAAGACTTGTCCTTATGCCTGTGTGTTCACTGACAGCCTAAGGCCTGCCCCAGGGCACTCCAGTTCCGATCTTAGACTTCTCCCAGGGAGCCCCAGCCTTAGAAAGCCTTCTTGGGTGTAACTTAACACGGGTCTTTTGATTCTTTTCTGTCTTTGCAGCCTTTGCACATCTGCCAGCCCTGATGCAAAATTTGGCTGATAACTACAAACACTGGAAGACGCTAGACGACCTAAAGTGCAAAAGTCTGAGGCTTCCATCTGACGGCTGAAGCCAAGCCAGACAAGCGGACCTCTTGATCTACAAAAGGCACTGTGAATCACAGTAGTGTGAACAAGAGGCTTTCCTTTATAGGACAATGGCAGGTGTAGGTGAAGGAGCTAATGTTTAATATTTGACCTTGAATCATTCACGTCCCCAAATTTCATTTTCAGAAAGTTACATTCCATGAAAAAAAAAATGTTCTTTGGGACAATCACTTAGTGACAGAACAAATAGTTGGCAAATACCTTTGCTCTGCTGTCATCCTGTGTGCCCTTGTACAGCCCTGAAGCTGATTCACTGTAACTAGAAGGACACAAGAAGCAAAGACTTGGTGCCTGTGAGCTCATCCCCTGGATAGTGACTCAGCAGCTTAGCTAGTGTTCAGCTCATCTCTCTCCACCACTGTTTAGCTTGACTATCTTCCTCAAGAGCCTCAGTGCTAAGGATTCACAGTCAGCTTATCTGAAAAGATATATCTAAGGAAAAAAGCTACCTAAAAGGAGCAAAACAACTAGGACCAAATTATCGATAAACTAGTTAGCTTCGCAGCCTGTATGGCTAGGTGGTTCTTTTGGTGGATGGTATTAACTCCCAAGTTAGAAGACAGCCTTGGCCTTGATGAGTGCCCTCTGTAGGCTTGTCACAGCATCCACGATGGGGAACGGAGTAGCACCTCGTTTGGGGGAATCCATCATAAGTATCCCTTATTTCTGGCTCTCAGAGACAGCCTCAAGGCACTGAGTATCTATAAAAGCCATTAAATCTGAATGCCCTTGGACAGATTTTTTTTAAAAGAAAAAAATTTATATATATTTACTGTTTAAATTTTTTATTAAAATCTAAATTTTCTGGGCATAGCCCATGGAGTATGTTGTGCCATGCACCACTGCTAAGTTTGGGGAGGGGATAGGGGAAGGTTCAGATATTTTTAACTAATCTATATTTGAGATCATGCCATTTGCTTTAATGATGTAAAAAGTCGCACGATGTGTAAATATATCAGAAAATAGACATATGGGGCGGCAGTAAATACTATTTTAAGCTATTAATTGTATGCTAAAAGCTTCTAAAGCACAAGTGCATATTTTTATACAGCTCTTTTCACAACTTTCTGTGATCTACATAATGAGAGTCTCCTTTCTCTTTTACCAGCCAACCCTTCTGTATTATAAATATTAGAAACACAGTAAACAAAATATCTTAGTTTTTCTTCCTCTGCACTCCATGCTGCATTTTTAAGAAGTACAAACAGAGACTAAATTAATCAAATCAGTGATTACTTTTTTTTCAAGTAAGAATTGGAATGCAGAATACTTGGAACTGGTACACAGGGAGAAAAAAATGACTTAACACTACATACTGTGCCAATGGTTTTTTTTCTATGTTTTGTACCAAAAATGGAAACATGACAATTCCATACAAAGAAATGTATCTAAATTATTTTTGTTAGATAAGAGAACTTGCTTGGTCAGGACAGCAGCCAGCTTTGTATTGTAATGCTGTATTATGTAAATGTGATGAATATGTTTTTGTGAAGTACTTGTAACTAAATTCTTACAGCCATTTTTCATTCCCAGCAGCTGTTTTTATTTTTACCTCTTTGGCCTAAATTTTTCATAATTTCAAATTTTTGGTTTAGTGTCCTTTTTTTTCATGAGTCACACGCTTTGTTTTCAGAACACATTAAAATCAGGATGCCAGAATCCTGTATTAAGGAGCTAGATCATTTGTCTAGGTTTCAGAAGCTGCCTTGAGGCAAGAACAATCTTCTCTGATCATCTCACTTTCAGTTCTATATGGTAAGTAACATTTATCAGGTGTCTGACATTTTCTATGTGAAACATTACAGCTTAGTGTTACGTCAAATTAATTTCATGCTTACTTCAAACTTTAGTATTAATGTGTGAATGTTAAATGCTTTACGACAGCCAGGTGCTAAAGCTTCAGCACATTTATCAGTATAATCTAGCAACTCAGAAGATACTAACTAGTATTTTCTTCCTTATAACCAATTTGTTAGAGATACAAGCTTTCAAATGGTATGTGTATCAGACAGTATTTATACATAGGAAGTCCCCAGGTTATAAACAAGATAGGTTTGTTCTTAAGTTGAATTTGTATAGGAGGTACATTTACCCATTACCTGTAATAGTCTCTGTTTAAAAGTGCAAGTTGAATGTCTGTTGGATATTTGTGAATCGGGGACTGCCTGTGATATAAACTATGCCAACTGCCTCTTATACTGAGTTGTTTACTAAAACACCAAGGATTGAGAGCAGCCATATTAATTTAATTTAGGAAGAATATACAACACTAATTCAATGAGAAGTCACATTATTACTAGCCAGAAGAAGGACGTTAGCTATAAAACATTCTTAGTAGGACCAGAAAGTCCCTATAATTTCACAAAGTCATTTTTTAGTTCTAATTTGAGATTTTGAAATATGCTTGCCCTAACAGTCAGGACTGGTTAGGCTTCTGGGCACAGAACAAGCCCATCAGTTCAATCGGAACCCTACTCAACTTGAGGAGATACGTGGAAGAAATGATCCAAGGCTTTGCATTATGTGAACAGAGCCAGAAAATGAGGTAATAAAGGTATTTGTAAATAAAAAAGGACAAGGCAGGCTCTGCGCCTGTGGCTCAGCAGGCTAAGGCGCCAGCCACATACACCTGAGCTGGCGGGTTCGAATCCAGCCCGGACCCTGCCAAACAACAATGACGGCTGCAACCAAAAAATGGCCGGGCGTTGTGGTGGGCGCCTGTAGTCCCAGCTACTTGGGAGGCGGAGGCAGGAGACTTGCTTGAGCCCGGGAATTGGAGGTTACTGTGAGCTGTGATGCCACAGCACTCTATCCAGGGTGACAGCTTGAGGCTCTGTCTCAAAGAAAAAAAAAAAAAAAAGGACAAGGCATTTGTGCACGTTGTTACAGTACATAGTGTTACTTCTGGTTTTGCAAGTATAGTTCTTCTAAATTAAAACTTGGACTTAGCAGCAGTCTAGATGACCCTACCAAAGACCATCAGGTCTGAGTCCCTCCCAGAATCTCCCATCATGCCTTTATCCTCCATCTCTCTGGCCTTCGGGGGCATGCATGAAAATAAAAGCCATCAAGTCCCCTGAAAGGGGTGGAGGCTGCCCCCTGGACATAACAGTCTCTAGTAGCAGAAAACTAGAGTACAAGCACACCTCCTTTTATTATACTTTGCTTTTACTGATTTCTTTTTTAAACAAATTGAAGCTTTGTGGCAGCCCACATCAAGTATGTCTACTGATGCCATTTTACCAGGAGCATGTGCTCATTTTCTGTGTCACATCTCAGTTACTCTTACAGTATTTCAAACTTTGTCATTATATTTGTTATGGTGGTCTGTCATTTTTGTTACTGCTGTAATTGTTTTGGGGTGCCACAACTACAACTATGTAAGACAGCAAACTTGTTAACTATTGTGTTCAGACTGCTCCCCCGCATCTCTCCTCAGGAAACATAACATGGAAATTAGCCCAATTAATAACCCTTAATGATAGAATATAAAACAGCCTTATTGCTGAGATGAGAAAGTTTGAGTGGTCTGGGTAGAAGATCCAACCAGCCACAACATGCCCTGAAACCAAAGCCAGATCAATTTTTTGACAGCTCAGAGGTGAGGAAGCTTAAGAAAAATTTGAAGTAAGCAAGAGGGTGTTGGTTCATGAGGTTTACGGAGATAAGCCATCTCCATAACATGAAAGTGCAAGGGGAAGCAGCAAGTTGCCCAGAAAATCTAGCTAAGATAACTGATGAGAGGAGCTACATTAAGCAACTGATTTTCTGTGAAGATAAAACCGCCTCCTATTGAAGATGCCATCTAGGACTTTCAGAGCTAGAAAGAAGTCAATGCCTGGCTCTTCTCTTGTTAAGGACCAATGTAGCTGGTGACCTAAAGTTGAAGCTAATGTTCACATACCATTCCAAATATACAAGGGCTCTTAAGAGTTATGGTTTTGTTTTTTTTTTGAGACAGAGCCTCAAGCTGTCACCCTGGATAGAGTGCTGTGGCATCACAGCTCACAGCAACCTCCAATTCCTGGGCTCAAGTGAGTCTCTTGCCTCTGCCTCCCAAGTAGCTGGGACTACAGGCGCCTGCCA
>CAUYRH010104343.1:0-13313 GCA_963574655.1 Perodicticus potto
GGCGCCTGTAGTCCCAGCTACTTGGGAGGGAGAGGCAGGAGAATCGCTTGAGCCCAGGAATTGGGGGTTGCTGTGAGCTGTGATGCCACAGCACTCTACCCAGGGTGACAGCTTGAGGCTCTGTCTAAAAAAAAAAAAAAAAAAAAAAAAATTTGCTTTTATTTTATAATTTCATATGAATGAAATCATACAGTCTGTACTTTTAGATTGGCTTCTAAATTGTCCTTTTATCCACAGCTCACTCCTCCTATTGCTAAGTAGTATTACATTGTATACCACAATTTATTTACCCCCTCCCTTGTTGATGGAAATTTGGTCAGCTTACAGTTTGGGGTTATTGCAAATAAAACTCTATGAACATTTATGTATGATTCTTTATATGGACATATATTTCCTTTTCTCTTGCGTAAATATGTTAGAGTGAAATGACTAGAACATATAGTAAATATATATATATAACTTTTAAAGTAGTTGCCAGACTATTTTCAGACAATTTTTCAAAGTGGTCGTACCATTTTACATTCCTACCATCAGTATGAGTTCTAGCTCCTCCACACCCTCACTAACACTAGTAATAATCAAATCTTTTTACCATTTTGATCCAAATGTAGTGGTATCTCATTGCAGCTTTTACTTTGTATTTCTATAATGAGTAATGATGCTGATTATCTTCTCATGTAGTTGTCATCTCTGTATCTTTGATGAAATGTCTGTTCAAACCTCAATTTCATTGTTGCGTTTCTAATGTTCTTTAATATATTCTGGATACAAGTCCTTTATCAAATAGATGATTGCTAACAATTTTATCTCAGTCTGCAGTGTTTCATTCTCTTAACAGTATCTTGTAAAAAATAGAAGTCTTAAATTTTGATGAAGTCTAATTTACCAATTTGCTCTTTTGGTGATTGTGATTTTGGTGTTACCTAAGAAATGTTTGTCTAACCCAAGCTCACAGATTTTTCCTATGTTTTCTTCTAAGACTTCTAGGTGTACATTTACATTTAGGCATCCATTTTGAATTAGTTTTTTTATATGGTGCATAGTATGGATTCAAGTTCATTATAGATAAAAATGTCCACTTGTTCCAACACCATTTATTGAAAGTAAAAGTCTTCCCTTTTCTGCTGTATTGCCTTTGCACCATTGTAAACAATCAATTGCTCATGTATACACCTTTCAGAACTCTCTATTCTGCCCCTTTACTGTAACTTGTTTATCTTCATGCCAATACCACACTTATGATCACAACAGCTTAATAATGGTTTAAGTCAGGTAATATAGCTCTCTAACATTGTTTCTTTTTTGTGAAGTTGTTCCCATACCAGCTCACCAATTTTTTTTTTAAAGTCTGCTGAGATGTGGATTGGGATTGTGTTGAATCTGTAAATCAATTTAGAGAGATCTAACATCTTAATGATGCTGAGCCTTCCAGCCTATGAGGTTTCTCCCTCTACTATCTCTACTACTGAAGTTGTCTTTAACTTCTATGAGCAAAATTTTATAGTTTCCAGTGTATAGATCTTTCACATCTTTGGTCAGATTTATCCCTAATGTTTTATTTTTATTTCAACTTGTTTGTTGCTGGTATATGAAAATTCAGTTTCCTGTTTGAAAATTCATTGTATCTTATTCAATGTATATAACTACCAAAATTCTGGCATGTAGCAAGGAATATGTGTTTTACAAGCAAAAACAAGACCTAAAAATGAATTAAATGGGTCACATGTGTATAGTAGGTGTGAGAGAGAACAAAGGGTCAAAAAAATGGAATGTTTCTAGTTGGGATGACTGAAATGGCTAGTGATCTTATGGTGAAAATAGGCGAACGAATGCACTTTATAGGGGAGATAGTTTCATTTTGCATATGTTGATCAGGGAATCCTTTTAAAATCAAGATAGAAAAATCTGGCAGTTAGTTGGAAACTAGATTGTGTTCCCTTTGTTCTTTTAGGCTGCAAGAAAGGCATCTATCTGGGTAACCTTCCCTCCCAGGCTTCCCAGAGTTTAACATGTTAACTGCAGATCTTCAAGGGGGAGTGAGTGGTGCACTGTGCAGCACTCCCCAAACTTAGTTGATCATGGAACTCTTACTCGCTAGTTATCAGAAACACTGTAAAACACCACACTGTGATAGTTAGATCCTAGCATGTATCAGCCTCCTTAACACTTGCTCGATTCCCTTTGTGTCTTAGCTGGTTTTGTGCTGCTATGAAAAAAAAAATCTGAGACTGAGTCATTTGTAAAGTAAAAAAAATTTATTTCTCACAGGTTAGAGCTGTGAAATGCCAGATCAAGGTGCTGGCATTAGGCCTGGTGAGGGACTTCTTGGTGAGTCCTTACATGGCAGAAGGTGCAAGGGCAAGCTGCGTGATGCCTCCTCTATAAGGGCCTTGATACCATTAATAGAGGAACCTGAATCCCACATATAGTGGGTAACTTGGCATCCCTTACTATCTCTGGTACTCTGACTGGGGTGGCAGCCGGGGTACTTTTCAACTCTAATCTGCTTTCATTAAATTCTTGGTAATTGTTCTGCATTTCACTTTCTACCTTATTATTAAGCTCATGAGCCCTTCTTAATCCCCTTACTATCAGGGACACTACTGACTTGAGGCCGTGGGGCAATAGAGAGGGATGGCACTCCTGTGTTGCAGAGCCAACAAAAAATTGAAGTTTGGCTATCCCTGCTGCTAAACACATTACCAACCACCCTTTTCCCCAGGAAACTCACTGGTTATCTTTTGTGTTCAAGCTATACCTTCTCATGCCTCTCAAGCTCCCTTTGTCTCTTCTTTCATTACTGTCCTGCCTCACCACAACTTCCACCACCTCTTCGTCTCACTTCTCAACTACATATGGCATGTCCTAGACATCAGTCTTTCTACAACCACAATAGCTAATCAAAGACCTTTTCTGATGGTCTCCTCCCCTAAGCAGAACTTTGCTGCCAGCACTGATTCTATAGGCCATTTTTCCCCTGTTAGTATTTGAAGGATACTATAGCTGCACTGCTTTCTCTCATTCTGATGTTTCCTCCATGAAGCCCTAATGTTGCCTGTCTTCTCACACTCAAATTTCCCTCAAAAGAAGAATCTGATGAGGTTAGTTGGTCACGCTCCTATATGGAGAGTCCCTATCAGATCCCCTTCTCCTCAAGTACCTGATTCTCATTCATCGTTCTGGCCAATGACAAAACTCAAAATGCTACAGGCCATAAAGAACTTCCCAATTTGTTTAGGAAGAAGAGGGAGAGGTGTAAAAGCCAGAAAGATTAACAGAAGCATACAATTATACTGTTTGTTGGCACATTTAGGATAATTTAGTGCCGAATCACCTTTGAGAGAAAGACAATGAAGACAGACAGGTCAGGTAATGTGTTTCAGATCACACAGGGATCAGCAGAGTACTGACCAGGACCAGGTCCTGACCACTCCAAATCTACTCAGCAATACCAGCTCCCACCTGATAAAAGTTAACTTTCACCCTTTTTGACCACAACTCAGTAAGATACATATTTTATACACACATGTATAACTTTTATGTACCCCTTACTATATATGTGCATACATATTGGGTGCTGTGTATACATACAGTGCCTTATAAATTATTAGCTCTTTACACATGGCAGCTCATTTAATTCTCACAAGATCCTGAGGTAGGTGTCTTTATTATTTTCCCTTCACAAATGAGTCAGCTGAAGGACATAAGTTGTCCAAAATAGCCAAGCCAGGATTTGAATACAAACATGTGGCTCCAGAGTCCATGCCTTAATCATTTCACACACAGTCATGTGTTATATTTCTGTATACATAGACATATATGTCACGTATACCCTTACTTGTGATATTTTATAATTTTATTTCATTTTTTTAATTGACTGCAAACCACTAAACTGATTTATAACCAATGTTTTAAAAACATTTGAAAAACATTGCTAAACTATCCAAGCCAGATTCCCTTCTTAGACTTTCTTTTAGAAAAGAAGGAAACTAACTTTAAAAACATAGCTACAAATTGATCATTAAGTAAAAGTGAAACTATTCAAGTTTCTGCCTCACAGAAAGACAATTATAATATTAGCACTTGGGAGAGAAAAAAGATGGAAAAATTATTCTCACATTGTAATGAGTAAATATGCCTGCAGGTGAGACCTGGCAAAACAATTCCCTAAACCTTGAACCACCCCATTTATTAGTTCACATTTGAACTATATTTAAGTCAGCCAATCCTATCTATAAGAAAACTATCAAATTCAACAAAGATCTGCCACATTAATAAGACTATTATTAGCCTCTTCAATTCCTACTATTTTGAGATTGTCCTAAGCACTTTACATGCAAGTTAACTCATTTATTAAGCCCCCAATCTTATAACTTGGGTGCTATTAATAAGCCCATACGGACACTTCAGATTTGGCCAAGATCACACAGATAATAAATATAAGCTGGGTTTCAAACCTACACAGCCGTGTCCAGGCTCTATTATTCTGTCTCCCACTCAACGTTTAAGCCATTGTGCTGGGTACTGCACTGCAACCTCCAAAGTAAAATAACTGATAAACTATAATAATCGAGGAGGTAACGTTAGATCTTTTGGACGAATGCTAAGAGAAAGCCAGCTCAATGCTCAGCCCAAATCAAGTATTAATTCATCGACAGGCAAGAATGTTTCCAAGGATAGTGTCTTTGTTCACCTAACTCCATTGCTATTATAATACTCAATGCTTGCATATTATTATGGCTTAGTATTATCAAAAGCTTATATTTACAATTCATATCAGTCCAAGTTAGCCCATCATTACAATATAAACTCATTGGCTAAGTGGATTCTATTGGAAAAGACATTCTTGATGTTATGATGTCTATATCATTTTTATCTTCTACTGCCACTAACATTAGCAACAATAGTTTCCCCATTGGAGGGGAATAAGTGTGTATACATATACATATATATATAATATGTGCATGTATGTATATATATATAAATGCACACATAGTATCCATACATACATATTTCTGTTTATATATACACATGTACATCTTACATAAACAGTCTAATAATTTCATGCTTTCGTTCAAGTTTTTAATATTTATTCTGTTACTCCTTTCCTTGTTTCTAGACTTTGTTATCTTAAGATTAAAGGTTAAGGATAACTGAATGAAATCTTGCAAGAAGGCAATTTTAAACTGAGATAGAAGTAGAGGAATATAGTTTCACTAATAGTTTCTGTTGCTTACAGAGGTCTGGTGTTGTCCTTGCCCAAGAGATTTTCATAAATGTAACTCAAGAGATCATGCAAATTAACATTGTCTTTCGGGCTCAGCGCCTGTGGCTCAACGGGCTAAGGCGCCAGCCACATACAACTGAGCTGGCGGGTTCGAATCCAGCCCAGACCCACTAAACAACGACACTGCAACCAAAAAATGGCCAGGCGTTGTGGTGGACGCCTGTAGTCCCAGCTACTTGGGAGGCAGAAGCAGGAGACTCGCTTGAACCCAGGAATCGGAGGTTGCTATGAGCTGTGATGCCACAGCACTCTATCCAGGGTGACAGCTTGAGGCTCTGTCCCCCGCCAAAAAAAAAAAAAAAAATTGTTTTTTAGATACTTTCCTCAGGCACTAATAGAGCTGCCACTAGAGGTTGATTTTCTCAGAAATGGAATATTTGTGTATACATAATGAGGTAACTTCGGTTGGGAAAGGGACCCAAGCCTAAACACAAAATTCATGTTCCATACATACCCTATACAGAGCCTGACAGGAATTTATATAATATTCTCAATAATTTTGTACATGAAAGAAAGTTTTGACTGGATTTTGATTGAATCATGTGAGGTCAAGTGTAGAATTTCCCATTTGGGGTATCATGTCAGCACTAGGAAAGTCTCAGATTTGGGAGCATTTAGAATTTCAAATTTTTGGATTGGGGATGCTCAACCATTGCTTATATCATTGAAGTAAAACTAAAAAAAAAAAAAAAAGGCAGTAAAAATTCCACTTTTAACTTCCTGGGTCAACCTGCAACTAAACCCTTGTAACGAAGCCTAAACCTGTCAGAATTGTTCTAGACTGGTCTTCTAGTTTTTACTCTCCTTTTCCAATGTCTAGTATACAATGGGTTATCAATTAATGTGATAAAGATATATCAGCTTCATTCACATGCAAAATAGTGAAAAGACACATGAAACTCAAAGATCTGTACAAAAAGAATGCTATTTCAAATATTGTTAGTTAGACCAAACATTGTTATTAAATGATTTATAGTCTATGATAAGTTTAGAGGCCTTTTCACATTTAAGATCATCGGTGTATACTATGAAATACATAGGATTGTGTTTACTATACTGTAAACTAATACCATCTTGGGATAAGGTCATAAATAGTATTTAAATAAACTCAGTTTAGTCTAAGTTTCGTCTAAGAGCAAATTCTCTTTTGAAAAATCAATGATTCAAAATAACTCAACAATTATGGGTTAAATATTACCCCTTCTACTTTTGTTTCTCTCTCTCTTTTTTATTTTTTAGAGACAGAGTCTCACTTTATCACCCTCAGTAGAGTGCCGTGGCTTACCACCTCCAACTCCTGGGCTTAGGTGATTCTCTTGCCTCAGCCTCCTGAGTAGCTGGGACTACAGGCCCTGCCACAATGCCCAGCTATTTTTTGTTGCAGTTGGGCTAGGGCTGGGTTCAAACCCACCACCCTTGGTATATGGGACCAGCGCCCTACCCACTGAGCCACAGGTGCCGCCCTATTTTTCTTTCTCTTAATGTTTGCCACATGTGTAGAATAGTAAGAATATTTTACATTTCAGGTTGGCAGCTGAGAAAGGAAGCTGGAAAGAGGCAAGTTCCTGGCACAAAGGTGCCTCTGCAGCATGATTTAGGCCTTGGCAGGGCTGTGGCTACAACACTGTACAGGATGGGTTTTCCTGAAACTGCCAGTTCTTTTATAACTCATCAAATTGAGGTTGCTCCAACCAGCTCTCCAGGTGATAGATTTAGGGCAAATCTTTTCTTTAAGGAGACTGAGAAGCTTGAAGAGGAAGGGAAACAGTTTGTGAAGGTTAAAATACCACCTGGATGGTGGATATGAAGAACTCCAAAGGATCAGTGCTCAGCTAAGAAGGCTGACTGCACCATCACGATCACAATGGCTTACTCCAATTCATTGGCTTTAATGACTGGTGAAATGAATCCTCAGTCGGCCTTCTTTCAAGGCAAACTGAAAATCACTGGCAATGCGGGTCTGGCTATGAAGTTGCAAAATATTCAGCTTCAGCTATGCAAAGCTAAGCTGTGAAGAACTCCCTTTGACTATTTTTGAAAGTCAAGATGAGATATAGAGCTATAGCTCAGCATATATTTCATTGTCAGAATGTACAGCGAAACTACGCACTGGCATATTTTGTGAGACAGATTTGTTTTTAAATTGGTATGACCAGTCTTGTTTTCGCTAAGCGCTGGATGAACAGAGCCTGATGGTATACAGCTGCTTTGCTGAGTTGCGTACAACTATGTGTTACAAAGTTAATATGGTAATTATGGTTTGGGGTAAAATTGAGCTTCAGAAAAAAATTTGGAAGAGTAAAATCCCAAAAGTTATGTAAATAAAGCTATTATGCTTATAAAGTATATTTAGGGATTATTCTACTGAATATTCAGTTTAAGAGGTTTCCTTGGGAGAACTAGTGAAGAAACAATACCAATAGCTGGTCAATAATTAGTGTTGTGCACTTAATGACCTTAATCTCTCATTAATAGTGCTTAAAATTCTGCACTGAGATGATAAAAAACCATCTTAAAAATTTTTCATTTCAAAAAACGTTTGCATTTTATGCCATCAGAAACAGTATTTTCTTCCCAAATTAAAATAAAAGAAATATGATAACTGCTTCGGGGTGGGGAGAGTGTAGCTGAACACAGGCTCATTTTAAAAATAAAAGTATTTTAAAAATGGGTTTCCTTCTTAAAAAATCTATAATTAGGGCGGCACTTGTGGCTCAGTCAGTAAGGTGCCGGCCCCATATACCGAGGGTGGCGGGTTCAAACCCAGCCCCAGCCAAACTCTGCAACAAAAAATAGCTGGACATTGTGGAGGGCGCCTGTGGTCCCAGCTACTCGGGAGGCTGAGGCAAGAGAATCACCTAAGCCCAGGTGTTGGAGGTTGCTGTGAGCTGTGTGATGCCATGGCACTCTACCAAGGGCGATAAAGTGAGACTCTGTCTCTACAAAAAAAAAAAAAAAATCTATAATTAGTCATAAAACACAGTTAAAAATAAAGTTTACTTTGAGATGCAGTTTTAAAATTATACTCTCTTCCCACCTACTCGGGAGGCTGAGGCAAGAGAATCACCTAAGCCCAAGAGCTGGAGGTTGCTGTGAGCTGTGACATCACCGCACCCTACAGAGGACAACAAAGTAAGACTCTGTCTCTTTAAAAAAAAAAATTAAAATTATACTCTCATATTTAAATTTATAAAGTGTCTTTTGTTATAATTTTCCTTTTCATTCATCTTTTTTCCTAATTTTTCTAATGCTAATATTATTTCTTATAATTCAGTAAGATAGAAGATAAAATAATGCTTTTGGAAGAATGTTTAATAGAAAATTAAAATAATAAAGAATATTTTACATTTCAGTAGTTCTTTTTTAAAAATGTGTTTTTCAAATGTCATTCTGATGACACTGTAGATAACAGTTATTATCATTATCTACGCAGCTAACAAGTACTAACGGCGAGATTCAAACACAATTCTTCCTAGAAAATGACCCCAATCCTTAGAGCATAGCTATGAGAAAAATGCTGACATCCTAAGACAAAGATGAAATTGGTCTTAATTTCTATGCTGAGTTTATAGACATAGCAGGAGCCCAGTGGGGTTGGCAGCTTTTGTTTTCCATAAATTGTCGTTTTTAAAATATAATTGGTAGACAGTGGCCCAAGTCAGCACGTTGTTATATACTTCTTTTGCAATTTTAGGATTCTGACTTTCCCCAATCTGCTTAAGTCTTATTCTCTTCCAAGCCAGTTCACCTTGGATAACCTCTCAATAAAATCCAAGTAGGCATTTTGTACACTTCACTATTTGAAGCCCAACACTGACACCTAGTGTATTGACTGATTTTTTCTTTCCTTCCTTTTTCTTTAAAGAATGGTTATAATTTAATAATAAACATTTATTGAAAACATGTTAAGTATGTTATTTTAGACATATCTCATTTATCTGTATCAACTATGAGTAATAACTTATTATTCCTATTTCATAAATAAGGAGAAAGAGGCTTAAAGAGTTTAATCACATATTATTGCAAAAGCCAAGATTCCAGTCTACATTTGTCTGACTCTGGAGCTAGTGCACTGAATCACTATTTTTAAAGGAATCAAGGAGGACTGTGTTATTAAACAATTTAGTTCACATGTATTCCTTTAGAGGACATTTGCACATGCTTTGAGACTGTTGGCAATGCTTCAGGTAGAAAATGACAAATCTCAGGCCTGTAGCATTAATTCAGCCTTCTTATTTATTTAATGTCTATTTCTATAGCAGAATGTTAGCCCTAGAGTTATCCAAGTCTTTTGCCCTCTCATTCCCTTTGAGAGTAGAGAAGAATCTCTCTGAGTCTTCTGGATAGGTTCTGGTAAACTCTAGGTATTTAAAAAAGGAAAATCCTTATCCTGTGAATATACAGTTGAACATCCATAGTTGACCACCTCCTAAAGTTGACCTAATTTTCAGAGACCGGACATGTACTACATGTACTAAGTGGAAGTTCCTTATGATGACCACCTCTTTATGTTGACCAGCTTGTTACCGTACAAAAGGAATACATAACAATGTGCTATATGGGCCTCATTGTGACAGAGGTTCTACTTGTAGTGGAGTGAGCTGAGCCTATCTTTCTTCAAATTATCAATTTCCTCTTCTAGACTAAATGCTCAAAATTGTATCCATCCTTGAAGACATATAAGAAGTACTCAAAATGTGTTAAATACATTAATCAAAAGCTGACGATCTGTATTTCTTTTCTAAAGTTATTTTCTAAGCACAATTCGGCCACTTTCCAAGCAGAAAAGGGCTTCTCTTTTATCTTTTTTGGATTATCTTGGAATTAAACCTTTCTAATTAAATCTTAAAATAACCTGTCAAAATTATTCTAGACCAGTTCTTTTAGACTAGTTTTAACTTCCTGTTTCCAGTGTGTAGTATATAGTGGATCGTCAATGAGTGTGAATTTAATATTAGAGAAAATAATAAAAGCCAACTTTGACCAAATACTTGGCACATGCAAGTTTCTAGCTTAGCAAGGCACACACATTATTCCATTCCAAAGTATAAGAATAAAGTTATTATTTCAATTTTACAGATTATGAAACAGTTTCAGAGAAATTAAATAATTCCTCCAAGGTCAGATTCTAGATTAATACCTGACTCTAAAACCAACACTCCTCACAATCATGAATCCCAAGTCCAAAATTAAGCTTTTACTGCTTTTAGTTGAGAGAAGGGAGTCTTTTCTATATGAGGGTCAGGCCTGGACTATAGTTTGAAACTGTTCTCTTAACATTACCTGAAACTGGATGCAGTTAGTGTTGCCCTTTCCAACTCTACTCAAAAGTCTCTCCTAGATTCTAGAAGCACAGCATCCTGCAATCGCTGTCCTGAGAATCTCTGTAATAAATTAATTCAAATTAAAATTTATGTGATTACTGTTGTTGTGTTTGCTTGACTGATGGATCTTTGAAGTGGGAAGAGACAGGTCCATATTCAGAAACATGACCTTTTTTTTTTTTTAGACAGAGACTCAAGCTGTCCCCCTGGATAGAGTGCTGTGCCATCACAGCTCACAGCAACCTCCAACTCCTGGGCTCAAGCGAGTCTCCTGCCTCCGCCTCCCAAGTAGCTGGGACTACAGACGCCCGCCACAACGTCCGGCCATTTTTTGGTTGCAGCCGTCATTGTTGTTTGGCAGGCCCGGGCTGGATTCGAACCCACCACCTCAGGTGCACGTGGCTGGCGCCTTAGCCCGTTGAGCCACAGGCGCCGAGCCAGAAACATGACCTTTTAAAGAAAATCAGGTTTATGTCATTGATTTACAGTCTGTCCTAAGGAAGTAAACTCGGTCAAAAAACTGCCCATATTAAAGGTGTTTAATATCTGATTAAGTAACATTAAATGCATTACACCCCCAAATGTATACATTTAATAATCACATCAGTAGTCCTCAAACTTCAATGTATAAACGGAAAGCTTACAAAGAGCTGGGATTCTCAAGCCACCCTCAGAGAATCTGAACCAATGGTTGAGGTATTTAGCCTAGGAACCTACAGTTTTAATATGCACCCAGGGTAATTCTGAACCAAATTTTGAAAATGTTTATTTCAAATTAAAACTTAAATATTTGAAAATATTTAAGCCGGGCATTATGGTGGGCGCCTGTAGTCCCCACTACTTGGGAGACTGAGGCAGAAGAATCGCTTAAGCCCAGGAGTTGAAGGTTGCTGTGAACTGTGACACTACAGCACTCTACCAAGGGCAACATAGTGAGACTCTGTCTCAAAAAAAAAAAAGATAAAAATGTTTAGGAAGAGTAGGTGTATCAACGCACTCTAGAATATATCTTTTCGTCACCTTGTTCAGTCTTTTAAAAGACTTCTCTATTTTTTTATCAAGTCATACAGCCAAGAGTCTGTACATTTCCAAAAGCTTGGCAGAAACACAGGCCTAAGTACTTATAAGTGACAAAAGACTAGAATAAAGACAAGCCATGGTGGCTTAGAAAGGGGGGGAAATGGAAAAACTCAATGCCTAAAAATTCCTAAAGCATTCTAAGGAATCTAAATTTCAGAAACACAGAAAAAAAAAAACTAGTCTCAGTTTATTTTACTTTATTTTTTTAAGAGTCTCACTCTATTGCCCTGGGTAGAGTGCCATGGTGTCATAGCTCTCAGCAACTCTTGGGCTCAAGTGATCCTCCTGCCTCAGTCTCCCAAGTAGCTGGGACTATACACACCCACCACAACGCCTGGCTAGTTTTTCTATTCTTGAACTCCTCAGTTCAAGCAATCTACCACCTTCGCCTCCCAGTGTGCTAGGATTACAGGCATGAGCCACCATGCCCGGCCCACCTGGTCTCATTTTAAATCTTATCATTTAAACCTGTGAGTCATTCACGTGCCTAATAATCTCTGCAGGTTTACCAGCAGACACAGTCTGACATTTCAGTGATAAAACAATCTTTTTTCTCTTTTATCAGATACCCCACAAAGCAGCAAGGTGTTGTAGGGGCACAGAAGAAATATGTAGGCAAAGTAAGCGAGGTGGAATATAGATAATGAAACTCTTGAGGTAGAAATGCTAGGAGACTTTGAGTAGCAGATAGGTCAGAGGTAGAATTGATGAAACATGGATGGGTCACTGGGACACACAGTGGTCTGTGTATTACAATTTTTAAAATGTGACTAAGATGTTTTACCAGGCCTTCTCTTCAGATCACCTTCCTTTTTACCCAGCATTCCTCAAACTTGCCTGATCATAACTCTTACCTGAGGCAGGGAGGGGAGAGAGAGGTGTTCATATTTTTTCCGTTCCACCTTTTGAAACAGGAGGGTGCCTGGGAATTGACTTTTTACATAATCAAAATAATAGTGTGTGTGTATATATATATACCATGGAATTCCATCTAGCTATAAAAAAGATAGAAACTTTACATCTTTTGTTTTTACCTGGAGTTAAAGAACGTGCTCCTCAGTAAAGTGTCTCAAAAGTAGAAAAGCAAACACCCTATGTATTCAATAGTAATTTGAAACTAGTAGATGAACAACTACAGGCCTACATAAGAGGGAAACACTATTAAATTCAAGTGGGGAAAAGGACAGGAGGGGGCTCAGTAAGTTCCCACCTAATGGTACAATGTAGGGGTATATGGCACACCTCCTGGTGAAGGACTAAACTACAACTAGACGCTACCTAACAAGGGCAAACAATGTAACCCAATCATATGTACCCTTAGATAACCTGAAATGGAAAAAATGCAAAAAAAAAAAAGTTACATAAATGGAATCATACAATGAATACCCTTTTAGAATTGGCTTTTTTATTTATTTATTTTGAGACAGAGCCTCAAGCTGTCACCCTGGATAGAGTGCCGTGGCATCACAGCTCACAGCAACCTCCAATTCCTGGGCTCAAGCAAGTCTCTTGCCTCCGCCTCCCAAGTAGCTGGGACTACAGGTGCCCACCACAACACCCAGCCATGTTTTGGTTGCAGCTGTCATTGTTGTTTGGCGGGCCCGGGCTGGATTCGAACCTGC
>CAUYRH010104351.1:0-13435 GCA_963574655.1 Perodicticus potto
GCGGGCGCCTGTAGTCCCAGCTACTTGGGAGGCGGAGACAAGAGACTCGCTTGAGCCCAGGAATTGGAGGTTGCTGTGAGCTGTGATGCCACAGCACTCTATCCAGGGTGACAGCTTGAGGCTCTGTCTCAAAAAAAAAAAAACAAAACAAAACAAAACTTAGACATCTTGACCTAAGAAAACTGAAAACTATAACAGAAAAAGAACTGAAATCTTAACTGCCTGTTCTTGATTTTAAAATCTTGTCTACCTGAAGTCCACATAAACTGCTTGCTATGTGGAATATTTAAGCTGATAGCTGTTCTTCGACGCTGAGTGAAATCAGAATAAAGGGGTGATCCACACACTGGCAGCGCATATCCGAGGCTGTGCCCCTGTCGTTTGGACTTCTACTTCTCCTTTCAGGGAGAACTGGGGGGGAAACGTGCACTTGAATATCATCTCCAACAAATAGCTACATTTTTTGATAAGACCATAACTAAAATGGTGCGAAAAAATACTTGGTACCTTTTTTGCCAAAATAGCAAGTGGTTTATTTCCTGCTAAGTCAGAGAACCAACTGTGAATGGCACTCTGGGATCGAGGAGTGACCAGCCAATAGTTATCTTTCGCATTAACCTGTGGTTTCTTCTTCCCGGTGTCTTGGAAAGTGTTAAGCTTCAGTTTTTCAGCTAATATGCTGCTGAAATAAGCTCCAATCTGTAGAAAGAGGAAAAAGAAAAAAACTTAAACAATAAGCATCTTAGTACCGTGTATTAGTATTTTTTATCTTCAAAACTTAAATAAGCATCTTAGTACTGTGTATTGGTATTTTATCTTCATTGCGTAACTAAAAACCTTCACACGGCCCATCAGGAAATAAAATTGCAAACTAAGTCCTTGGAGCCAAGAGCTGTGATTTTCCTGGCACTACTACAGGTTGCAAAAACTCCTATCACTCTTATTCCACTATTAATAGGTAGTTCAAGGAAAAACAAGAGTCCTTAGAAATCTCTGGTAAGATGAAATTAACTGCATCCTGAATAAGAGAATGGGCTCTGCCTTTAACTCTTCAGCTGTACTTTTTCATATTACACACTGGTCAGGAAAAAAATGTTTTTCCTAAGTGGAGTTAGGTACAAGAGGAGAAAGTCTCAAAATCACACAGTAATCATTCTTTCTCATTTCATCTGAATAGCACATGTTTGTGTCAAAGAAACTCTGTATTTATGCTCAATATTTAAAAAAAAAAAAAAAAAAAAGCCTAGAGAATTTTATCTCAATGACAAATCATAAATCAATCAAGTTCGGTGTTCGATACTTTTACTACTGCTGCCAATCTCGTGAATATGTTTCAAGAGAAAGCTGGTGTTACCTCCTCTGAGTAGGGAATATTGGAGAAAGGAGCTCCTGCAAATTACTATACATTTTCACATCAGCCAAATTAAAAAGGAAGAGAAGCAGAAAGGAACAGGAAGAAAAGACAAGAAGAAAGAAAATAAAATAATACCTAAAAAATCATTGAATCGATAGAAAACCTATTGAAATTTTCAAGAATCCTAGGAAAGCATCACATTTCAGACCCTGGAATTCTGTAATAATATGGCACAGTCAATTTCTAATAATACTGATATGATTAAGCAAACAGTGACAACTGTGACTAAAATAAAATATCTACCTTGGTGAAACAATTAAGAATGACTACCTTGGCTCGGCGCCTGTGGCTCAACGGGCTAAGGCGCCAGCCACATACACCTGAGCTGGCCGGTTCTAACCCTGCCCGGGCCCGCCAAACAATGATGGCTGCAACCAAAAAATGGCCGGGCGTTGTGGCAGGCGCCTGTAGTCCCAGCTACTTGGGAGGCTGAGGCAGGAGAATAGCTTGAGCCCAGGAGTAGGAGTTTGCTGTGAGCTGTGATGCCACAGCACTCTACCCAGGGGGACAGCTTGAAGCTCTGTCTCAAAAAAAAAAAAAAAAAAAAAAGAATGACTACCTTAGTTAATATTCTTGAGTCAGTAAATAGTCTGTGGGTTAGAACACAGTTAAAAGCCATTAGCCAAGTTTATCTACCAGTGCGGAAAAACTGGCACACCTTTTTTTTTTGTTTGAGATAGAGCAGGCGTCCTCAAACTTTTTAAACAGGGGCCAATTCACTGTTCCTCAGACCGTTGGAGGGCCGGACTATAGTTTAAAAAAAAAAACTATGAACAAATTCCTATGCAAACTGCACATTTCTTATTTTGAAGTAAAAAACAAAACGGGAACAAATACTATTAACACCAATGCATGTGGCCCGCGGGCCGTAGTTTGAGGACCCCTGAGATAGAGCCTCAAGCTGTCGCCTTGGGTAGCGTGCCATGGCATCACAGCTCACAGCAACCTCCAACTTCTGGGCTCAAGCGATTCTTCTGCCTCTGCCTTCCAAGTAGCTGGGACTACAGGTGCCTGCCACAATGCTCAGCTATTTTTTGTTGCAGCCATCATTGCTGTTTGGCAGACCTGGGTTGGATTTGAACCCACCAGCTCAGGTGTATGTGGCTGGATTTGAACCCACCAGCTCAGGTATATGTGGCTGGTGTCTTACCCGCTTGAGCCACAGGTGCCGAGCTGGCACACCTATTTTTAATGTGAAATGATATTCCTTGATCCCTGTGATTGACGTAAGATAAAAAGCCTGGTTTTGTGAGTTGGTGTGATATAGTAATCAAAACTAGATTAAGTAGAAAAAAAGAAGTCTGAGGGTTTTCCTTTTTCTTATCTTTTTTAGATAAACAACTTCATTGTAGCTTTCACGATTTTTTTAAGCAAATATTTACAGAATGTCCAAACAGTGAATGAATTAAGCGCAAAAGTATAACAAAAGCTGTTGTTTAGAAACGGCAGCCAATAGCAGCCAATTGTTTAAGTTTCTCAATTAGTATTTGGTCTTTGAACCAAAGGCACAAAACTCCTCCCATTGCTGATTGTTTCATATTTAAATGATCTCTTATTGGCTCAGGCCTGTAATCTTAGCACTCTGAGAGGCTGAGGCGAGTGGATTACTTGAGCTTACAAGTTCAAGACCAACCTGAGACAAAGCCTGATCCCTTCTCTACTGAAAATAGAAAAATATGAGGCAAGAGGATCCCTTGAGCCCAATAGGTGGAGGTTGCTGTAAGCTATGACGCCTCAGCACTCTACCCAGGGTGACAGCTTGTGATTCTGTCTCAAAAAAAAGGAAAAGAAAAGATCTCTTATTTGCAGTTATATACAAGCATTTTATTAACAATAAACAAAGGTATAAAAGTGAGCAGTCTTACAGTAGTCTGAGTAATCTGTTATATATTATATAATTATACTCTCGTCTATGCAAATCAGTGACAGCAATGAAACGTAGGGACTATATACATGTTTTAATTCCTGCTAACAACCTTATAAACAAAGCCAAAATTCCCACGAAAGCAAGAAAAGAGAAAGTATGCATTAGGTTTCCAAGAAAAGGTAAAATGTGACTATAACTTTCAATGTTACCATAAACAGCAATTATTCACATTATTCAGAAATCAAAAAATACAAAAGCAAAGAGCCTCATCCCTGAGTCCCAATCATTTCTTTACATGAATGCATATGAGCAAACCTATATTTATGATTTTTCTCTTTCTTGGTATGTTTAGCTCATTAAGCACACTTAGTAAATGTCTGAAAGCCTTCTGTATCTGTATATGGTGAGCTGCTTCATTTTTACAGATACATAACGTAGTATGTGGCTGTACCGCATTTAATCAAGCTACCACTAATGGATATTTGCAGCATTTGTTCCAAAATCTTGCTATTATAAATCATATTAAAATGGATTTAAAGCTTTTCACATTTGTGAAAAGGAATAGCTTCAGGACAAATTTCCAGAATTCAGACTGGATGATTCTATAATTTTAATAAGCACTGCCAAATTGTCCTCCAAAGGGTTGATGTCATTTTGTACTCCCTCAAACAAGGCATGAGAAATAAGGTTAAATTTAACACTTGTTTCCATCCATCCAAAGCTATTTTGAAAATAATTCATTTGGTAAGAATATGGAAAAATGCTTAAGAGTTATAGTTCACAGTTTAGGAGTCATAGTTCATATGTTTCATATTTATAAAATCAAATTCCTGTTCAGAAAGCTTGAGTCTTTGGATAAAACCCACAGAAAGAGTGGTAGCAGAAGTGTAAAAATGGTATAATCATTTATTCACTTACTGAACTTAACAGAAAATAATACAGCTGAGAACAATTTGCAGTTCATATCAAGTCACGTTTGCACATCCCCAAAAGCATACGTTGAAACCCTACCCCGCAATGTGACTATACTTGAAGATGGGCCTTTACAGAGGTAATTAGGGTCCCATGAGGTAACAGGGTGGAGCTCTACTCCAATAGGGTTGATGTCCATAATTTGTAAGAGGAAAAGACACCAGGAGAACACAGTGAGAAGATGGCTATCTCCAACCCAAGGAGAGAGGCATCAGGAGAACTCAGACCCGACACAATGATCACGGACTTCCAGCCTCCAGACCTTGAGAAAATAACTTTCTGTTGTTTAAGCCACCCAGTCTGTGGGAGTTTGTTATAGCAGAGCCCTAGCAGACTAACGCACCCTTCAGCCAAGTAGTAGTATGTTTCTGGGGATTTGTTCACACGGACAAAAGGTATATGTTAACATATGACTATAACGTCTTTATAATCATGAGAAACTGGCAACAAACTAATTGCTGTATATTATGGAGATGATTCAATTACAGTACATACACGATGGAATGTCACCTCTCCATGAATTATTATAATATGAAGACTTTAGACATAAGAAAAACTGCATACAAGACAATGTTTCATTTCAAAACAGAGATCAGGATCGGCACTCGTAGCACGGTGGTCATAGAGCCAGCCACATACACCCAGGCTGGCGGGTTCAAACCCAGCCCAGGCCAGCTGAACAACAATAACAACTGCAACAAAAAAATATCCAGGCATTGTGGTGAGCGCCTGTAGTCCCAGCTACTTGGGAGGCTGAGGCAAGAGAATTGCTTGAGCCCAAGAGTTTGAGGTTGCTATGAGCTGTGATGCCACAGCACTGTACCAAGGATGATCTAGTGAGACTCTGTCTCAAAAAAGAGAACATGTAGATCAGTTAAGGAAGATAAAAACATTCTGGAAGTGGATGGCACCAACGGTTGCACAACAATGCAAATGTTCTTAATGCCTAAGAACAGTATGCTTAGAAATGGCTACGGGTGAATGTCATATATGTGTACATATATGTCTCAAAAAAAAAAAAAATTAGAGTCTCACTTCATTGCCCTCAGTAGAGTGTGCTGTGGCATCATAGCTCAAAGCAACCTCAAACTGTTGGGCTCAAAGCAATTCTCTTGCCTCAGCCACCCTGGTAGCTGAGACTATAGGCACCTGCCACAACACCCAGCTATTTTTTAGAGACAGGTCTCGGCTCTTGCTCAGGCTGGTCTCGAACTCCTGAGCTCAGGCAATCTACCCAACTTGGCCTCCCACAGTGCTAGGAATACAGACACAAGCCACCACACCTGGCTTTGCCATGTGTATTTTACAAAAATAGAAAAAGAATGGGCCAGGCACAGTGGTTCATGCCTGTAATGCAGGCACTCTGGGAGGCTGAGGCGGGAGGACTGCTTGAGCTCAGGAGTTCAAGAACAGCCTGAGCAAGAGTGAGACTCCCATCACTACTAAATATAGAACAATTAAGCTGAGATGGTGTCGTGGCACATGCCTGAAGTCCCAGCTACTGGGAGGCTGAGGCAGGAGCATCGCCTGAACCCAGAAATTTGAGGTTGCTGTGAGCTAGGCTGATGCCACAGGACTCTAGCCTGGGCAACAGAATGAAACTCTGTCTCAAAAAAATAAAAAAATAAAAAAATAAATGACAGATACATAATTGTAGATATAATATTAAAAAAAAATCAAGATTAGAAAAGACAAAATGGTTTTATATAGTCACTAAGATTATCTTCAGAAAATTCTTCCATTTTCTTTCATATCATTTAATATTTCTGAGGATAATTTAACAAACTACCAATTATTTATATATTTGTGTGTATATGTGTGCAAATAAAGAGATCTGGAATGACACTGGATAAGCCATTGGCATGTATCCCCAGAGAAGGGAAAAGAAGCAGAAATTCAAACATGTGTTTGATTTCTTGTTAATGTTATCTATGATGTTTCTAACTTCATAGAAGTATCTCACTATAAAAAGAAACTCCAAAAAACGAAGACAGACTCTAAAAAAATGCACACAGAAACAATCCTATTTAAATATCTAATTAATAAAACAAACAGAGAAAAAGACATTTAATTCAAGAAATTTTGAACACAATTATCTGACTACTATACTTTTTAATAAAGATTAATCTAAGAATAAAAGGTACTATACAAAACTTGTAAATTTTATATAGTAAGTGTTGTTGAAGTGCACGGGTATAGTTTATTCTGAAAGTTTTTAATATGTATTTTTAGATAGAGTAAATGAATGGTGATTTGTTGATATTACAGAGTCTCAGGGTTCTCTCTTTGGGAGAAGGGAGATAGTAAGTTGGAACAGGAAAAGGCAGAAGAAAATCCTGCAGTATCAGGTTAGAAATGGTAATGAGAGATAGGCAGATAGGAAAAACAACGCCCAAGTGTCCCCTACCTCTGCCCACTGAAAGAGCCTAGAAGCGGTGAGCATACCTGGCATCTTGATCTGGGATGGGATGGGGAAAAAACAAGATGAACCTGGAATATGTTACTGTGCTAAAAGAAGTACTTAAAGAAAGAAGGGGACGTTTAACCGGGAGCAGGTTAGAGGAGCCTCTTACTGGCCAGCTAGAGAACAATTTGAGTGCCAAAAGGAAAAATGAAGGTGTGGGCTACAACAGGTCAAACTGGAAAAGAAAAATATATATACCTATGGGTAATACTGAAAAAAAAAAGTGAAAGTAAAAATTGGAGTGTAACAGAAGCTCTTTTTCACAAAACAGTGCCAATTAAAACACGCATGAGGAATGATAATTAGAAAACCCAGCACTTTGTAACCACCAGCAAAATAAATCATTCAGCAGGGAATCAACTGATGCAGAAATAGGGTAAATTTTTATTGGAGAATAGGATTTTTATACTCAAATATAAATATGATTTGAGATATATTTGAATATCAAATTGTATATCTCAAAGTATCATCCCATACTCTGAGTAATCTCTATGGGGTGATAGAGTACCATCCAGGTAGAGATTGGGTGGCGTCTGTGACTCAGTGAGTAGCGTGCCAAGGGTGGTGGGTTCAAACCCAGCCCCGGCCAAACTGCAACAACAAAATAGTTGAGCATTATGGCAGGCACCTGTACTCCCAGCTACTCGGGAGGCTGAGGCAAGAGAATCACCTAAGCCCAAGAGCTGGAGGTTGCTGTGAGCTGTGACACCACAGCACTCTACCAAGAGCAATAAAGTGAAACTCTGTCTTAAAAAAAAAAACAAAAACAAGGTAGAGACTGCCACCTTTCCAACACGGAGACCATCACCTTGACCAAGCCCTGGGAGTTAGTATAACCACTGTCAGGGCAAACTGGCATCACATGCCTCCTGACACCCTCCACAGTAGCATTCTCACCAAAAATGTCTAACATGAATCCTTCATGAGAGATCAATCAGATAAATCTGGAACATATTAAAATAACTAGAGTATAAAACAAGAAGTAGCCTGAACTCTCCTAAAATAGTAGTCATGAAACCCTTTAAAAAAAAAAAAAAAAGAGGTGGGGGAGGCAGAGCGCTTTACTATTCTATATTAAAAGAGGCTAAAGAGGGCAGCGCATGTGGCTCATCGAGGAGGGCGCCGGCCTCATATACTGAAGGTGGCGGGTGCAAACCCAGCCTCGCCAAACTGCAAAACAGAAAAATAGCTGGGCGTTGTGGCAGGGGCCTGTAGTCCCAGCTACTCGGGAGGCTGAGGCAAGAGAATCGCCTAAGCCTAGGAGTTGGAGGTTGCTGTGAGCTGTGTGATGCCACAGCACTCTACCGAGGGCGATAAAGTGAGACTCTGTCTCTACCAAAAAAAAAAAAAGGCTAAAGAAATATGACAACCAAATGCAATGTATGATCCATCGCTGGGTCCTCAGGTGGGCCAGCATACAAGGTATTTGAAGAAATTGTAAACATGGACTGTGGCTTAAATGACACAGTCATTTACTAACATTAAGCCCATACTTTCTCAGAAGCTTTAAGAAATAGACAAGAAGCATTACCTTTGATGGGTTAATTACAATATTTCTGGCCGAGCCATGCTCGTCTCCGGTGAAGGCTGGCTGATTGCTGAAGCCCTGCTTTACGTTCACAGCCGTCAGTTCATCCTGTTGGAGAGAAGGCACTGATTTAGCAGAAGGATGGGAAAGCGCCAACATAATCTAGCATATTGCAGCCTGTGTAATGGCTGCGGGACTCTGTAGAGCAGAACTGTTGAAAGAACAACAACCAAAAAAAGCAGAGACTCAAGTTTAAAAATCAGTATGTACACGTGGGGGGAGAGAGAAAGGGAATGTGGCAAATGTTAACAACTGTTGACTCGTGTCAGAGTGGGGAGCCTGCGGCCTCGGCCACACGTGGTCTTCTGGATCCTTCCATGTGGCCTTTTGACCAAACCCAAACTTTACAGAACACTCTGAGATAACACCTAACCCCAGTGAGAACAGCCCACATCACAAGGTCCCAAAGCTGCAGGTGCTGGCGTGGGTAAGGAGAGAGGGGAATATGCACTGCTGGTGGGACCTCAAACTTATTACAGCCCTTTTGGGAAAAAGTATAGAGAATCTTCAAAGAGCTAAAAGAAGACCTTCTATTTAATCCTGCAATCCCATTACTAGGTATCTACACAGAAGGAAAAAAGTTATTTTATCATAAAGACATTTGCATTTGAATGTTTATGGCCGGTCAATTCAGTCACCAAAATGTGGAAACAACCCAAGTGTCCATCAACAAATAAATGGATTAATGAACTTAGGTATATGTGTACCATGGAATATGATTCAACCATAAAAAATATGGAGACTTTGTATTGTTTATATTAACCTTGATGGAGGTGGAACCCATTCTCCTAAGTATCACAAGAATGGAATGACAAGCATCCTGCATACTCAAAGCTATGTTGGAACCAGTAGACCCACGTGAGAGAAAAATACAATTAAATTCAAGAATGGAAGGCAAGGAGGAGGCGAGGGGGGTTGCTAAGTTACTACCTAACAGGTTAGTGGAGAGGTGTATGGCACACTTTCTGGGTGACCTTACAAACGCAAACAATGTCATCTAATCCTATGCACCCTCACGTTAATAAAAAAAAAAAAAAAACAATTTTACAGAACAAAAATCCCTTTTAATAAAGGGATTTGTCCTGTGAAGTTTGGATTCAGGAAAGGGGCTGCATTTTGGAATCTCAAGGGCCATATGTGGCCACAGCTTCCCTATTCTTTTAATTTTTCTGTAAGCTGTGAAAAAAAAAATTACTTTTTGAGACAGAGTCTCACTCTGTCACAGTGGGTAGAGTGCTGTGGCATCATCATAGCTCACGGCAATCTCAAATTTCTGGGCTCAAAACATGCCCTTGCCTCAGCCTCCTGAGTAGCTGGGACTACAGGTACCGGCCACAACCCCTGGCTAGTTTTTTTATTTTTGGTAGAGATGGGTTCTCGCTCTTGCTTAGGCTGGTCTTGAACCCATATGAGCTCAGGCAACCCACCTCAGCCTCTTGAATGCTGGGATTACAGGTGTGAGCCACCTTGCCTGGACTAAATTTGAAAATGTTCAACTTTGGAAAAAGGAAAAAAGTAAGCAAAACTTCCCCCGCCAAAACATAAAATGATACAAGTTTTGAACTAGAATTATTTCCAGAAGCACATGGTTTTTGACATCCTCTTCCCTGCCAGTCCTCATACACATTCTTATTTTATGTCCAAGAGAGCTGGCTCACCCACCTTACCCGTGACCCCCACAGTGAGTTACAGAGAAATGAAGGATTCCTGGGGAACCACAGTCCATCACTGGAGAAGAGTGTACAACTTGCAATGTTCTTCCAAACAACTGAGCTCCCTGGATCTTCACCAGGGAACAGCAGGCACATGTCTTCACGCCCATTTTACAGATGAGAAGATCGTGGCCCACGAAGGCACTGCAGCCACTGGACAAAGCCAGAGCAGAAATACTATCTTCCAAACCCCACACTGGGAAGAGAAATTTCCATGACACCACACCACCAAAGAACAAATGCCACATGAAAATGTGGTCTAAAAATACACAGCTATAACTCCTACTCTCTTTAAAAAGATCTCCTACTAGATAGACATAGGAAAACTTTTCCAAGGCCACATCAAAAATAACCTGAGGCTTAAAAAAAAAAAAAAAAAGACCTCCTTGCCCTGCTCATATTATCATTCAGTTAGGGAACTAAATCAGAGTTCCTAAAATACAGACTTAAAAGAATAAGAGGGAGAGTTCCGAGTAAATGGAGCTACCTTCTGCTCCCCTTGTTCCAAGCCAAGAAATGATCTTAGTGATAGCTGAAGTAATGGCCACCGCACAAGAATGATAATATACACTTATTCTTCTTCAGCAATTGCTGCCAGTGTAAAATGCAGGGGATGGGGGGGTGTGGGGGAGGAAGCAACTGATCAAAATCACTGCTGGACAAAGCAGTTTATGACATTTATGCACCTGCCCAAAGTCTAAAAAGGTCACCTTGGCTGAAAACTGAGGTCGCCTGGAAACATGCCATGTACCTTCACTTAATTATGCGTGCTCTTACTAATACCTTGGCGGGCCACCGTTTTGGCAGGCTTTCAAAAGACCCCACTACAGGAAATTTAGCTCTATGGCAATCAAGTCTCCTCCAAGCATAGAAGGTCACTGAAATCGTGAGCTGAGAAGATGAGTTGCACACACTTATCAGAAGACATCTCAAAGTGCTCCAACAGTGTCAGGTTAATATCAGAAAAACTGTGGCAAAATGCATATTTTAAGTCAGAAGAATCTCAGTCGACTTAAAGCAAGCATGCTAGCAAAATTTCTATCGTCTCAGCATCTATTTAAGAAAGTAGAAGAAAAGTGGGCTCCTGAGGACAGGAGAACACGAAAATTGAGTATTTATCTTCGATTTACTATCACAGTGTTACAAGAAACATTAATTGAGTAACAGCATATGCTTTTACTAAAAGCGCATAGCATATTCTGGCTTAATCAAAAAAAGACGTGTGAGGCTTTCGGGACCAGACAGTTCCATGCAGTGTTGCTACACTTATTCTAAACTCACACCGGCTCAGAGAGCTGCTTGCTGGGTGTGACTAATCCCCAGCACGCAGATACGGCCCCCTCTCCTGACAGCACGCACAAGCACACATGTACACACCACCCACACCACCCCCAGAAGGAAATGAACTTGGAACCATGGTTACATGTACCAGCCACTTCAGATTTTTCTCAAACTGGAAGCACATGGGCATTGTGGAAGCCTTGAGCTCTGAGAAGTTTTTAAGTCTTGCATTCTAAACTATAGAACAATAGCTAGCCACTTCTCACCACCAATACTACAACGCCACATGCCTGGATTCTGCAATGGCTCCTACAGGAACCCTCCCTCCTTCCACCTTTGGCCCTGAAGGCCATTTCGACACACCGCGGAGGGAGCTTTTGAAAAACTTAAGTGAGATCATGTCACTCTTGCTCAAAATCAGCAGTTAACTCCCTGTTTTACTGAGAGCACAAGCAAAGGCCTTATGCATTACAAGTCCCTTCACGATCTGGCCCCCATCGCCTTTGTGAACTTGTCCCTACCCACATTCCCCTTCACTAACAGTATCCCCCCAACCTGGTCTCCTTGCCACTCTTCAAACACGCCCGCCAGACATTCTCAAGCATCGGGGCCTTTGCACTGTTTCCTGTAACTGGATTGCTCTTCGTCCTGGTATCCACATGTTCAAAAATCTAACCACCCTAACTATGCCTTTCCTCAAATTTCACATTTTCGATGAAAAAAAATCTGATGACCCAATTTAAAATAGGAATCACCAGCCCCATTCCCTTCACACCCAGCATTCCTAATCCTCCAACAATCCACAGCATTTATCAGCTAAAACACCACGTAGTTTACCTACAATGTGTACTGTCCGTCTCCCCGACTAGAAGGTGAGGTGTACAAGTCGGGGGGATCACAGATATGTGCAAAGCACTCAAGAGTGCACAGATGCAGTGAACAGTACATAGCACACATAGGTGTGCAACAAATATTTGTTCAAAGAACAAGTGATAATCTGTTCTGAACAATTAACATGAGTTGGCTGGACACGGGCCTCATTCCTACAACCCCAGCACTCTGGGAGGCCAATGCTGGTGGCTCGCCTGAATATAAGAGTTCAAGACGAGCCTAAGCAAAAGCGAGACCCTGTCTCTATTTTTTTTTTTTTTTTTTTGTAGAGACAGAGTCGCACTTTATAACCCTCGGTAGAGTGCCGTAGCATCATAGCTCACAGCAACCTCCAACTCTTGGGCTTAGGCAATTCTCTTGCCTCAGCCTCCCGAGTAGCTGGGACTACAGGAGCCTGCCACAATGCCCAGCTATTTTTCTGGTTTTTGCAGTTTGGCTGAGGCCAGGTTTGAACCCACCACCTTCAGCATATGGGGCCGGCGCCCTACACGATGAGCCACAGGCGCCGCCCTGTCTCTATTAAAAATAGAAAAATGAGCCGGGCATTGCAGTGGGCACCTGTAGTCCCAGCTACTGGGGAGGCTGAGGCCAGAGAATTACTTGTGCCTGAGAGTTTGAGGTTGCTGTGAGCTGTGATGCCACCGCACTCTTCTGAGGGCAACAAAGTGAGACTCTGACTCAAAAACAAAACAAAACAAAACAAAAAAAGAACATGAGCATATTCTAAGTCGCTACCTCATAAGTTTGGGGGTCTGTGATTTCACTTGTGTTTAGAATTATCATTCTTGTGTCACCCAGAAGTGGCTCACACTCCATCCAGCACATCATGCTGTCTTGAAAACAAATATTTCATGACATCCCTTTTTCTTAATCTGAAAAGAAATTCATAATGACTTAACTATACTAATACTTCTTACATCAATATAATGCTCTTGCTCCAAAAAATATATAAAAAGTAAGTTATAATAGGCTCGGCGCCTGTGGCTCAGCGGGCTAAGGCGCCAGCCATGTACACCTGAGCCGGCGGGTTCGAAGCCAGCCCGGGCCCGCCAAACAACGATGGCTGCAACAAAAAAAAAAAAAAAAAAAATGGCCGGGAGTTGTGGCAGGCGCCTGTAGTCCCAGCTACTTGGGAGGCAGAGGCAAGAGACTCGCTTGAGCCCAGGAATTGGAGGTTGCTGTGAGCTGTGATGCCACGGCACTCTATCCAGGGTGACAGCTTGAGGCTCTGTCTCAAAAAAAAAAA
>CAUYRH010104353.1:0-32944 GCA_963574655.1 Perodicticus potto
CCTGTAGTCCCAGCTACCTGGGAGGCGGAGGCAGGAGACTCGCTTGAGCCCAGGAATTGGAGGTTGCTGTGAACTGTGATGCCACAGCACTCTATCCAGGGTGACAGCTTGAGGCTCTGTCTCAAAAAAAAAAAAAAAAAAAAAGAATTATTTAGGAAATGATGTTTGGATTCCATAGTCACCCAATAGGTTTGCAGTTAGACTGGGGAAGATGATATGGATTAGGAAGTGATGAAAGTGATTGGAGAAGGGCCTGTTTGGCAGGGATGCCAGTCCCTGGACTGGTGTGTGAGGTGGAGGTAGAGTTTGGGAGATCCCTGATGGCACTAAGAAAGGTCATTCCTCTGCTTCTAAGGGTGTCATGCAAAAGGACCCCCAAGGGGGTAGAGGAAGTCTGCTTCTAAAGAAACTGCAAACAGATTGCACACTTCACTTCTTTCCTAGGATCAGAGTTTAACAACTGTGATTACCCTTTGAGCCTTCCGCCTTTTTTGTAACGTGCTGATTTCAGAAAAGGGGACTGTGGCTGTTGAGGAGGGAAGGGAAGGGGAATCCCCTGGCAAGGGGCCTGCCCGCAGAGCTCCTCTTTGTGGTTACTATGGAAACAGGCATAATAGGAACAAAACAGAGGCATGTTGCCTGGCAACAGAAGAGCCCAAGGTTCATCTCACACACAAACTAAACACCACGTACCTATCAGGGAACCCCCTCCCAGGAGGGAGCGTCACTTGGGGAAGCTGGGGTATCCCAGCGATGCTGAGTCCTAGAGCTCACCTAGCTTTGCCAGCGAGTCTGTAGAAAAGCTCCTCTGAAGGGTGGTGGAGTGCCAGCGGCAGGGTCAATCTTCTCTGTGACAAAAGAGGAGAGCAGTTTATTTTGACAGAGGAGTTAACCCTTCTAGAAGTCAGAGGTTTTCTTTGCAACATTGGGACCAAAGGGGACTCCTTATAACTAAAAAGTTGTGTGTGTGTGTGTATATGTGGAGTAACTGTGTAAAAGACCAGGTAGAAAAGATACCTTCTAATTTTCTCAAGGCATAGGACCTCCAAGGAACTCAAAGGACAGGTAAAGCGGGATCAGAGCCTTTTCCTTCTGGACTGGAGTGCCTTGAGACTGGCGTCCTATCTTGCCAAGTTCTCTATTACCTCTTTAACCACCACCACCACAAGGCCCTGGCCCAGTGTTGGATCCACAATAAATATTTGAGCAGAAACCTAATCGTATGTACCCTCATATTAATACAAAATAAAAAGTAATAATTAAAAAATAATAAATATTAGCAGCACCCATAGCTCAGTGGGTAGGACGCAGGCCAGATACACTGAGGCCAGCAGGTTCGAACCCGGCCCAGGCCAGCTAAAACACCAATGACAACTGCAACAACAAAAACAGCTGGGCGTTGTGGCAGGCACCTATAGTCCCAGCTATTTGGGAGGCTGAGGCAAGAGAACTTAAGCCCAAGAGTCGGAGGTTGCTGTGAGCTGTGACGCCATGGCACTCTACTAAGGGTGACGTAGTGAGACTCTGCCTCAAAAAAAAAAAAAATAATAATAATAAAATAAATATTTGAGCGGCTTCAAGAGTGATAAACAAGTAGGGGAATTAGTTCCTGGGGGCTGACAGCCAGGGGAATCTATAACAGCATGGGTTGCAGGATGCTGCTGTGGAAAGGTCAAGGGTGTTGGGGTCAGTTATACCTGGAGTTCATTCATTCATTCATTTAAAACATGTTCTTGGGCCAGGTGTGGTGGCTCACACCTGTAATCTTAGCACTCTAGGAGGCTGAGGCTGGTGGATTGCCCTGAGCTCACAGGTTCAAGACCAGCCTGAGCAAAAGTGAGACCCTGTCTCTAAAAATAGCCAGGCATTGTGGTGGGCACCGATAGTCCCTACTACTTGGGAGGCTGAGACAAGAGGATCTCTTGACTTGGCGCCTGTAGCTCAAGTGGCTAAGGTGCCAGCCACATACTCCAGAGCTGCCGGGTTCAAATCCAGCCCAGTCCTGCCAAACAACGACAATGACAACCAAAAAATAGCCGGGTGTTGTGGTGGGTGCCTGTAGTCCCAGCTACTTGGGAGGCTGAGGCAAAAGATTCACTTAAGCCCAGGAGTTGGAGGTTACTGTGAGCTGTGACACCATGGCACTCTGCTCAGGGCAACAACTTGAGGCTCTGTCTCAAAAAAAAAAAAAAAAAAAAAGAGGATCTCTTGAACCCAAGAGTTGGAGGTTTCTGTGAGCAGTGACGGCACAGCACTCTACCAAGGGTGACAAAGTGAAAGTCTGTCTCAAAAACAAACAAACAAAAAAACAAGTTCTTGGCTAGGCATGGCAATGGCTCATGCCTGTAATCCTAGAACACTGGGAGGCCGAGGTGGGTGGATTGCTTGAGCCCAGGAGTTCAAGACGAGCCTGAGCAAGAGCGAGACTCTATCTCTACTAAAAATAGAAAAACTAGCCAGGCATTGTAGTCCCAATTACTTGGGAGGCTGAGGCAAGAAGATCCCTTGAACCCAAGGGTTTGAGGTTACTGTGAGCTATGATGCCTTGCACTCTATCTAGAGCAACAAAGATTAAAAATAGGTTCAGGGCCCGCAGCTCGGTGAGTAGGACGCCAGCCACATACAACAAGGCTGGCAGGCCTGAGCCTGCTAAACAATGATAACTGCAACCAAAAAATAGCCAGGCGTTGTGGTAGGTGCCTGTAGTCCCAGCTACTGGGGAGGCTGAGGCAAGAGAATCGCTTAAGCCCAAGAGTTTGAGGTTGCTGTGAGCTGTGACGCCACAGCATTCCACCGAGGGCAATATAGTGGGATTCTGTCTCAAAAAATAAATAAATAAAAAAATAAAATACAGGCTTGGTGCCTATAGCTAAAGTGGCTAAGGCGCCAGCCACATATGCCAGAGCTGGCAGTACAACCAAAAAATAGCCAGGTGTTGTGGTAGGCACCTGTAATCCCAACTACTTGGGAGGCTGCGGCAAGGGAATCACTTAAGACCAAGAGCTGGTGGTTGCTGTGTGCTGGGTTGCCAGGGCCCTCTACCCAGGGTGACAGCTTGAGACTCTATCTTAAAAATAAATAAATAAATAAATAATAAAATAATTAATTAAATTTATTTGAGATGGTCATTTATATATAAATAAATAAATAATTTTATTTATTTATTTTGAGACAGGAGTCTTACTATGTCACCCTTGGTAGAGTGCTGTGACGTCACAGCTCACAGCAACTTCAAACTCTTGTGCTTAAGTGATTCTCTTGCCTCAGCCTCCCAAGTAGCTGGGACTACAGGTGCTCACCACAATGCCCAGCTATTTTTTGGTTGCAGTTGTCATTGTTGTTTAACAGGCCTGGGCTGGGTTCGAACCCATCAGCTTCGGTGTATGTGGCTGGCGCCTTACTCACTGAACTGCAGGTGCTGAGCCTAAATTAATTAATTTTTAAAAAACATGTTTTCAAGGGTGGCGCCTATGGCTCAGTGAGCAGGGCGCCAGCCCCATATACCGAGGGTAGTGGGTTCAAACCCAGCCCCGGCCAAACTGCAACCAAAAAATAGCTGGGCGTTGTGGCGGGCGCCTGTAGTCCCAGCTACTCGGGAGGTTGAGTCAAAAGAATCGCCTAAGCCTAAGAGCTGGAGGTTGCTGTGAGCTGTGACGCCATGGCACTCTACCCAGGGCAACAGCTTGAGGCTCTGTCTCATGGGAACTTTTACTCTTGTGTGAGTTCAGGTAAATCAGGAACTCCCTCTGTGATTATTTCCTTAGTGCCTCCCTCCCAGAGCGTGTAAGGATTAAATGAATTAACACAAAATTATCTGCTGCAAGGTCAGACACAGCCACCGTTAAGGTAGCTTTAGGGGGTTTGGAATGGGGGCTACCCTGTTGGTCAGGACAAAAATTGGCAGAAACTTCTACAAGTGAGCATCTCCACTTATATCATTGAAAACTTTCAAAAATGTTCCCTTCCCCTGAGCTGGGGAGGCCGACTTGGGGAAAAGCCTGCTCTGGTTCCAGCCTGCAGGATCATGGTTTTGTAGGGGGCCAGGGTTGAGGTTGCTTCTTCTTTAACCTCCTAGACTAAAAAAGGGGCAGGAATCAGTTCCCAAAATTAACTCCTACAAGGTAATCTTGACACCCTTATCGCTGAATGAAGTACCTGGACAATGAACCCTGCTCTGGTGCTGCTCCAAAACCCCGTCTGTCCCTCCTGCCTTCTTCCCTGTTGACCAAGAGGGTGGACAGAACAAACAATGGAGAAGATAAGCTGGCTTTGAGCCTGGGACACTGGCCTCTGCTCTTCTGATCCTGGGGGCTCATCCAGCCCAGCTGAGGTGATGGTACAGCACCCCTCCCTGCTCTTCTTCCTTTCCTGCTCCAGCCTAGCCGCCCCCAGAAAATGCCCTCAGTCCATTTTGCAAATACCCTGTGTCTCAGTACTATCTATCACATTATAGCTATCTTTTGGAAAAACCCTTATTTCTTTTCTTTTAAAAAAAAATTTTTTTTTGTTGCAGTTTGGCTGAGGCCAGGCTCGAACCTGCTACCCTTGGTATATGGGGCCAGCACCCCACTCACTGAGCCACAGGCACCACCTAAACCCTTATTTCTTTAATATCCACTGGGAAAACTTGCTTTTTCAAGGACCAAATGATGATTCATTTCATGAAGTTAAAAATCCTTTGGTAAACTATTCACAGTGCTTACTCTGGGGAGAGGGACCGCAGAGGGGAGGAGGGAGACATTTATTTTTTATTTACTGTATTGTTTCAATCCTTTTCTGTATTGTTTCAATCCTTTGCCATATGGGAATATTGATTTTATTTAAAAAATGTCAACAGGGATTATCTGGTTTTTAGCATTATACGCCACTTTTTATCTTATTTTTGGTCAGTATTTTAAAAGCTGAATAAACATTTAAAATGAAATAAAAGGGTGTATGGCACACTTTCTGAGTGTGAGACACAACTACAAGAGGGACTCTAGGCTCAGTGCCTGTAGCACAGTGGTTATGGCGCCAGTCACATACACAGAGGGTGGTGGGTCCAAACCCGGCTGGGCCAGCTAAACAACAATGACAACTGCAACAAAAAAATGGCCGGGCGTTGTGGCAGGCGCCTGTAGTCCCAGCTACTTGGGAGGCTGAGGCAAGAGAATTGCTTCAGCCCAGGAGTCTGAGGTTGCTGTGAGCTGTGATGTCACTGGACTCTACTGAGGGCGACATGGTGAGACTCTGTCTCAAAAAAAAAAAATTATTATTGTTATTTTTTGTTAAGCAGGCCCAGGCTGGGTTCAAATCCACTGAAATAAATTTTTTTTTTTTTTTTGAGACAGAGTCTCATTTTATCGTCCTCGGTAGAGCGCTGTGGCATCACAGCTCACAGCAACCTCTGACTCCTGGGCTTAGGCAATTCTCTTGTCTAAGCCTCCTGAGTAGCTGGGACTACAGCCACCCCCCACAACGCCTGCCTATTTTTTGTTGCAGTTTGGCGGGGGCCGGGTTTGAACCCGCCACCCTCGGCATATGAGGCCAGCGCCCTACCCACTGAGCCACAGGCACCACCCTGAAATAGAAAATTTTTAAAAGCTATTGATAAAAGACGCAATTAGCTCTCGGTTTTTATTTTTTTAGGTTTTCCAAGTTTGAAAGTTTGGATTCTTTGGCCGGGTGCAGTGGCTCATGCCTGTAATCCTAGCCCTCTGGGAAGCTGAAGCAGGTGGATTGTTTGAGCTCAGTCAGGAGTTCAAGACTAGCCTGAGCAAAAGGGAGACCCTGTCTCTACGAAAAAATAACTATGACATTCTCTACCAAGGGTGACAAAGTGAGACTCTGTCTTAAGAAAAAGAAGATTGGAATTTTTTCCCCTTTAATTAAGGTAGGTGCTAGGAAAGGGGGTGCTGAATGGAACGGGTGAGGAGGTGACTGTTTCAGAAAGTCTGGATCTATGACTGTGTGCTTATGATGTGTGTGGTGGGGCTGCCTCAGCAGTGCGGCTGAGTCACTCTCTGAGTCCCTGTATGCGGAGAAAGAAAGAGAGAGAAAGAAGAGAGAGAAAGAGGGAGAGAGAGTGTGCTGGCGCCCAAGGCTCTGATTTGTCTGCGCGTCTTTGCATGTCTACGCCTGTCAGGGTGTCTCCACGGGCGTCTCCCCCATTCTGTGTCCATTATATGAGTGCCTGCATGTCTGTGGCTCCCTCCGCTGTTTCTTCCCTCCCCCACCGCCTGCGCCCTGTGCCGGTAACTGGACCTGGACACAGCCCCCAGGGCTGGCAGCAGAGTTGGCTGCTGGGTATTTTTAGCCTGTAAACATGTTTGCCATTTCAGAGGATAGGGCCGAGCTGGTCACAGCCCCAGCCCACTCATGATCTTGCAGCAAGATGGGTGCTCTTGTCTCCAGTCAGGGCTTCTCAGTTCCCCAGCTGCGGGGGGTCTCCCTTCCTCAGCATTTGGAAAGGAAGGCAAACCAGCTTGGAGTGGGCAGTGGGTTGCCACTTAGGAAAGAGGAGAAGAGGACTCATAAGGGAGAAGAGAAAAGGGGTGTGGAAGGGGCTGTGTGTAGCCAGAAGGCCCCTGCACCCCATCATTAAGTGTTTAATAAACTCTGCACGTAGTTAGAAGTGGCTGTGGGAAATGGCTGTAAATTGGGAAACAGCGTCCTGCAAATGGGGAGGTGGAGAGGGCGTGGAGAGAGGCGCGGGGCAGGCGGAGGAAAAGCTGGAGCTCGGGATTCTGAGGGGCGGGAGTCTGGAGGGAGAGGTGGGCAGCCTGGTCTGCTCCTCCAAGGGCTGCAGGCCTGCCTCGCGTACTCACAGCACTGCGGCGCGTGGGGCACCGGTGACCCTGACTCCTGGGGGTGGGACGAACGTCTCCAAGCCGGTTCTGTGGCGGGAGGGATTGAGGAGCCCCCGGAATGGGGCAAGGCGAGAAATGGGCGCGGCTACCAGAAGCTTGGGGACGAAATGAGGAGACTGGGGCCCGGGATTTGAAGTGTAGTTGCCTATGTGGACCGAAAATTAAAGGTCTGCGTCGGTCTTGAGGTCTCGGCCGAATCTTTTAAGCCTCAAGCCACTTTCTGAGCACCTAGGCACTTCCTGCAAGTTCCAGCTGTGAGCCTGAGCCCCAGGGAGCTTCCAGGAGTTTCTTGCCAGAGAAAGCCACACGCTGCACCTATGGTGGGCGGTAGACGCACGCTCGGGACAGGACAGGAGGCAGAAGACAGTGGGGAGGGAGAAAGGAGATGTCCCGTGGTCCCCGCGCCCCCCCCGGCCCCAGTCACAGCAGCCCACTCCCGGTCCCTCCTCAGTCCGACCAGCTCGCAAGTCCCAGCCCCTACCGGGCCCCGCCCGGCCCCGCCCTCTCCCCACAGCTTCTGGCAGACCCGCCCGCCAGAGCCGGAGTTACAAGAGCCGCCTCTGAGAGCGGGGGCCCGGCCACTCGGAGCAGCTCTGCCGCGGGGACTGCACCGCCCGCCCTGCCGGACCCGCCCCGATCGGGGCTCGCAGCCGCAGCACCGCAGCCTTGGGCCGCGCGCCGGCGATGGCTGTGCCCTGGGGCTGAGCGCGCAGGTAAGGGCGCCCGGCGCACCGTGGAGCAGGCGCGCGCTAGGGCATGGAGAACGTGTGTGTGAGGGACGTGGGCTGCGGGGCTTGGGCGAGTCTCGTTGTCTGGGGGAGGGTGTCACTACGAGGATTCAATTAGTTTGGAGCAAACTGGGTTACCCACGGCCTCCCGGGGAGGCGACGCCACGCGCCCTGGGAGTGGAGCGCTGCCTCCGGAGTCGGGGCGCAAGTTGGGCCAAGTTAGAAAATCGCTCCAAAGTGTTCTTTACTCCGTTCGGCTTTCTCTCGAGGGCGGATTGTTGGCCCTACTGCACGGCAGGGCTCCCTACCCTGGCCTGGCAGTCCCTGTCCACCTCTTCTCTCTCTTCATGGGGCGGTGGCTCAGGGGCTTCTGCGTTTGTATTCCTTGTTCGCTGGAGAAGTTTCCAAGATCGCCGCCGCGACCGTCTGCCCCCCAGCACCCCTACGCTCCCACACCACCGCGCCGCACTCCCCCGCCGCTGTCCTCTGCTCCCGGCACCTCCGCCCAGAGCTTCGGGTACTGTGTCCTCCCGGCCCCACCCTGTTCTGTACCACCAGCCTCTCCCTTTCTCCCTGCGGTCCCCTCAGCCCCCCCTTCAGCGGCCCCGCCCTGGTCTTGCCCCTCAGTTTTCCCGGCTCCAGAAAACTCCCTTCTTCCTCCTGGGCGGCGGAGACCGAAGTTTGCTGCTCGCCTCCCAATGGGACGGGTGTGCAGAAGGGGGACATAATTAGGGAGATTCCTGCGCCGGGGTTGGTGGGGGCAACGTGCAGCGGCACAGCCCTCGGGACCGCCTTCCCCTCCAGAGGCGGCCCTTCTCCCCCGCCTCCCCGAACCCCCGCCCCACTCCCTAACCCGTTCGGGCGGGATGTCCCCCGCCCCAGCGCTTGGCTCGGCGCCAGCAGCCTAAGGAATGTGGTGGTTAGAGCTGGTGACTAATTCAAACCAGAACTCGGGGAGGAGTGGTGAGGGGTAAAGGGGAGGAGGAAGGGGCTGTGTGTGGGAGGTGGGGGCGGGAGCGGGGCTTGGCGTGGGAGGAAGGCTTAGCTGCACTCGCTGGAACCCTCCACTCCAGCCGCGCGCGCCAGGAGAGGGGCCTGGGGCCGAGGTCCTGCCGTCGGGTTGGAAAGGCAGCGTGCTTAGGGTGTGTGCAGAAAACTCTGTTATGTAAGGCTTTCCCATGCAGGGAAGGGCAGTGCAGTGCGCCTGGCTCGACCCTGGCAGGTCTGTGCGCCCCCTGCAGTGCCAAGGCCGGAATGTGGGGGCGCTGACCATGAGGGACTCAAGGGCCCAAGCAGGCCTGGTTATACCCTTTGCTTGGGAGGGGAGCAGAGGGGTCAGAAGGGTGATCTTACAGCTCTAGCTGAGCCACGATAACCAGGTTGGGGACAACCAGGTGGGGGTGGCTGTGGCACCTCTGCACAGTGAGACCACAGAGGAGTTTGTGTATTGTGTGTGCTTGGGCTTCAAAGGGTGTGGCCCTGACTGTGGTGAGGGTAACAGTGAGGTACTCAGGGAGCTGCAGTTACTGCTGAGCACCCTTCTCAAGTTTGTGGAAAGGCAGCCTGGTGGCCCTGCATGGGCATGAGGGGGTTAGAGAATGACCCTGAGTTTCCAGAGGAAAAGGAACCAAGATATCCACCTTTGTGTCTCCAAACACAGCTCTGAACTCCTAATAACTGCTTTCAAAATTTTCTTCCCGATTAGAATCCAACCTCTGATTGCAGGGACGGTGTTGACCACATGCTCTTCCTAGGACAGCTTAGCACGTGGTAGGTGTTGAGTTGATTTTGTGAGATACAGTTATGTCGTGGGGGGCTGTAGGGATGTGACAGGAAAGATTGCATCTGCCTTGGAAAGCATGGAAGGGTCTCTGCGTCTATACTGGGTGTCATTTAGGGGAGTAGATCTTGCTTTCATCCCTCCTGTGTGGGAATCCCAGGCACTGGGTGTGGCACTCACTTCCTTTCAGAAGCTGAATGGGGAAGCTTCCTTCTCCTCTTTTCCCGTAGGGACAACGGGCCTGCACTTGGTAGGTAGAGTGGGGAGTACATGGCAGCCCCAGGGTTAGGGGCATTTCCTTGCTCTGAGCTGTGAGCTGTGGAGTATGGGAGGGTGAGAGAGGAGCTGCAACATGGGAGCTAAATCAGGAGAGGACGCAGGGTCTGAGAGCAGGTAGGAGATCGGGGTTGGAGAGTATTTGAGCCCCTCTCTAAAGCCTTTATCCCTAAGAGGGTGAGCACAGGGACATTGGTCAGAAAACAAGGACATGAAGGAGCCACAGAAGTCACACAGGTTTAGTGCTGCTGATATGAAGGCCTGCAAGTTTGGGTGCTTCCTTAAGGAGCTAACCCTCAGAGTTGAGGACTCATGCCAGTCAGCCATGGTTCAGGGGATGAGGCTCCAGGTCTAGGGCCCAGGGTGGGACACGAGAGAGTGAACCATGGGAGTGAATTAAGGGCAGGAAAGGGGTTGAGTGTCTCTAGGAAGCCTCTGGGTGCCCGGGCACCACCAGGCTGGATTCTTTTGCTCAACTTAGAGTTGGCTGGCAGGCCCTGGCAGAGCAGATCACCCTGAGCCTGAGGAGCTGGTTTGAGGGGTTGAGGCAAAGCCATGGGGGCGGAGGGGTGTGTGGGGTTCTGGGGTGTGTTCACCACCTTCTTCAGAACTTGGGAACCGCCTGGGGACAGATAGAGAGAGACTGGGAGAGCTAGTCTGACTCCTGATGAGAACATTACTGGCTCTTTCCCCACCACTCCCGGATGCCCCTGAGTTTCTCTCCCCAGAGCTGGACTGAGCACGTGCTGTGCACACTTAGATTTGAGGAAGGGAGGTGGCCACTGAAAAGGGTTAGAATCTTCCATTTCACTTGGGCAGCAGCTGTGGCGGATGTCTAAAACCTTCCTTGCCCTTTTCAGGCCCCATGCGCTTCATCTAGGCTCCCAGGGAGCTGGCATTTCCCTGGGCTCGGACCATCCACTTGGCTGGACTCTTGAGCATGAGCAGTTTCTTTTCTTTCTTTCTTTTTTTTTTTTTGAGACAGAGTCTCACTATGTCATTCTTGGTAGAGTGCTGTAGCATAATAGCTCACAGCAACTTCAAACTCTTGGGCTCAAAAGCGATCCTCTTGGCTCGGCGCCTATGGCTCAGCGGGCTGGGGTGCCGGCCACGTACACCTGAGCTGGCGGGTTCGAATCCAGCCCGGGCCCACCAAACAATGACGGCTGCAACCAAAAGATGGCTGGGCGTTGTGGCAGACGCCAGTGGTCCCAGCTACTTGGGAGGCGGAGGCAGGAGACTTGCTTGAGCCCAGGAATTGGAGGTTGCTGTGAGCTGTGATGCCACTGCACTCTATCCAGGGTGACAGCTTGTGGCTTTGTCTCAAAAAAAAAAAAAAGAGAGAGAGAGAGAAATATCCAGACTGGGTGTAGTAATCCCAGCACTTTGGGAGGCTGAAGTGGGAGAATTGCTTGAGCTCAGGAGTTCAAGATCAGCCTGGGCAACAAAGAGACTATCTCTACTTAAAAAAAAAGAGAGAGAGGTCAGGGATGATGGCTCACACCTGTAATCCTAGCTCTCTTGGAGGCCGAGGTGGGACAGATTGCTTGAGGTCTGGAATTTGAGACCAGGCTGAGTAAGAGTGAGACCCTGTCTCTGCTAAAAATAGAAAAATTAGCCAGGTGTGGTGGTGGGCACCTGTAGTCCTAGCTATTCAGGAGGCTGAGGCAGATTCTGAGGTTGCTGTGAGCTATGATGACGCTGTGGCACTCTAGTCTGGGGCAACAGAGTAAGACTCTGTCCCCCCCCCCAAAAAAAAGAGAGAGAGAGAGAAAAAAAATGAGGAAGAGAGAGAATGTGAGAAAGAGAAAGAGAAATATCCAAAGAATGGAAGGAAAAAGTATGTTGTGTCACCAGAGGACAGAGGGAGGACTTCTGCATGGGGGAAAAGAAGATTAAGGAAGGCTTCCCGGAGGAAGATGACATTGGTGCAACAAAGGTACTTTGGTGTGGTGGTTTAAACACAGGCTCTGGAGGCTGCCTGCCTGGTTTGGAAGTCTGTCTCTTTTCCCTTACTGGCTGAGTGACTTGGCCAAGTTACCTCTTCTCTGTAGGCTTCGGTTCCTCATTTAAATTTTTTTTTTTATAGAGACAGAGTTTCACTTTATGGCCCTCAGTAGAGTGCCGTGGCATCACACAGCTCACAGCAACCTCCAACTCCTGGGCCTAGGCGATTCTCTTGCCTCAGCTTCGAGTAGCTGGGACTACAGGTGCTCACCCCAACCCCCAGCTTGGTTCCTCATTTTTAAAGTGGGCTTAACAATGGCACTCTCCTTATGGTGGGGCTAGGAGCATTAAATAATTACCTGTATACATTTTATGTATACCTTTTATCCACAATGCCTGGACCACAATCTATACTCATTAAGTGGTTGTCATTACTGTTGTCATTATTAAATACCCCAAGGGGTGTTTTCCCTGAGGAGAATTCTAGAAGGTGATACATTTGAGGACTGCTATATCCCTGATGCCCTAGAGGCAGTTTTGTCTCGAAGGGAATAGGATCTGAGTCTGTTTGCTTTAAGACCTGGAGGGAAGAATGCTTTTTGCAACATAGGGCTCTTTCCTTGAGAGTGGTCATAGGCCATTCTGCGGTTTTGCAGCCCACGAGGAGAGCTGTACGTACAATCTATAAGAACCCATCAGCCTCGGGAACTTCCGTGGTTCCTGAGTCACTGTCAGGCCATTTCTGCTTCTAAGCAGAAGCTTCCAAGGTGGGACTCGCCATATGGGGAGGGCAGTGCCTGGAGGTAGCCTGCCACACTCCAGGACACATTCCTGCTTGATGTCAGTCTGAGCCGGGCTGAGAGCTGATCAGCACTCACTTCACAGAGGAAGGAATGGAGGTCCCGAGAGGTAGAGATGCTGGAGATGGCCCAGCCAGCAGGCTGCAGAGCCAGGACTGGACCCCAGGTCTCCTGCTTCCTTCTCCAGTGCTCTGACTATAGAACTGAATGGGGCCTTCCCCAGTGTCACTGCAGACTCACTTCCAGTCTAATGTCCAATGTAAGGAGGAAGTGTGGAGAGGGACAGGCAGCCACACTCAGAGACCCATCCGGGGCTTCCAACCTACCTGTGCTCACCTGGCAAGTGGAGGGTCCCCCTTCACCTCAAGTCCTCCTCCTCCCCTCAGTTAATCCCTGGCCCAAACTCCCATTAGCACCATAGAAACTGTTTCCATCTCTAGTTGCTTTGCTTTGCCTTTCCCTATAATGGAAGTGGTCTGTTCTGTTGGCCCCAGCTATTAATATTTCCTGCTCTCTGGAGAGGCCGAGACAGGTGGATCGCCTCAGCTCAGGAGTTCAAGACCAGCCTGAGCAAGAGCAAGCTCTATCTCAACTGAAAAATTAGCTGGGCATTGTGTCAGATACCTGCAGTCCCAGCTACTCAGGAGGCAACAGGCAGGAGGATTGCTTGAGCCCAAGAGTTTGAGATTACTGTGAGCTGTGACGCCACAGCACTCTATGGAGGGTGACAGAGTAAGACTCTGTCTCAAAAAAAAAAAAAAAATTCTTGCTCTTTTTATCTTGGGGAAGCTGGGTGTGTGAAAAACTCTGTTGTTTTCACTCAGGAATGCTGTCTCCTCCTCCTGGATCCATTTCCTCTCTTCATGAGCGTGCACAGGGGGTGTGGGTGTCTGCAGGGAGACAGAGCCGTGGCTGATGAGAGGCAGCACTTTTCTCTTGTTTCACTCAGCGACGCCTTCTGAAAGGAAGAGTACCCATCCCTCTCCTGTTTCTCGTAATTGAAACCCCTATCACTCAGGGAGGGGCCCCTCACTGGGGGGAGCCCCTCGGGGAGGCTGGAGAGGGCACAGATTAAGGGTGTCCGCTGTAGTCAGAGCATCCGGCTTTTAATCCTAGTCCTGCTGCCACTATGTGGGGATGGGGGGGGAGTTGCTTAATCCCTCTGGGCCTCAGTTGGCCCACATAATGGATGCTAATAACAACCCCTATCCTGGTAGGATTGTGCTGAGGTTTGGTGAGAGGATGAGCACTGACCACTTGAGCCGTGCCTGTCTGATGCGTGCTCAGTGCTCAGCGAAGAGCAGGCACTAGTGATCCTTGTTATTATTCTTCGGGGATGGGGCTGGCCTCAGTGTTGACACAGCCTGGTCCTTAGAGTAGCTGGTTTAGGTTGTTGGTGAGCGCAGGGCATTCTGTTCTAGCAAAGTCTGTCAGGAAACCAGGTTATCGCTAAATGGCTGATGGATGAACATGGAAGTAGTGATACTGGACAAAGAAGGCCCGGCCACCTGTCCCAGTCAGCCAGGTGCAGAGAAGACAGAGACTTACTCTGTCACCCTGGGTAGAGTGCCATCGTTATAACTCACAGTAATCTCAAATTCTTGGGCTCAAGCGATCCTGTAGCCTCAGCCTTCTGAGTAGCTAGGACTTTAGGCATCTGCCACAATACCCAGCTAGTTTTTTCTATTTTTAGCAAAGATGGTCTTGCTCTTGCTCAGCCTGGTCTGGAGTTCCTGAGCTCAGGCCGTCCACCCGGCTAGGCCTCCTAGCGTGTTAGCATTACAGGCATGAGCCACCTCCCCATCCAGAACATTTTTAACTTTATCTGATAGGAAGTAACATCAAAGTAGTCTTCATTCTGACAATGAAAAATGTTTAAACAACAGAAAGGTGATTTTCACTTTAACAAAATATCTAAAAGAATTATTTTAAAAACATCGTATCATCAAAGTAACCTTTACCAATATCACAACACCAGTTGTCCATGTGTGACTGCTTCCTCACGTCTCCTGGGATAAACATCCTCACAATCATGGAGAAATCTTAACTAGACAATCATGGAAAGTATATGGGGAAGGCTGAGCAGACTGTACTGTTGCAGCTTTGTTTTTCAGACTCCATCTAGCTGGCTGCTTTTCTGGCTTCAGTGGCACTGTGGGGAGGGAGGGTGGATAGTGGGTGCCTCATCAGCCAAGTGTGGTGGGGTCTGGGGCTCTCATTTCTATGCTAAGGACTGGCCTAAAGCCCATACCCCCAATCCCCAACCCCGTAGCTGGTCAGGGAGTTCTGTGCTTGTATGATGCAAGGGAGGCTGGTCTGGTGGCAAATCGGGTACCTTGATCACCTGCCAGAGCTGAGCTGGCTGACCTGAGGGAGTGGCTCCCTCTGTGCAGAGCCTCTGCAGGCACCCTGTCAGATTCCTCCTGTGTTAAAGAGAAAGGTCTTCCCTGAACAAGGAGGCCTCCTCTTCACTCAGGGCTATCTATGCAGGGGCTCTCACCCTTGTCAGAACTGTTTTGAACACACTAGGAGACACCTTGGAGATCCGCTCTAGGGCTCCCGCCCCTTCCTGTCCACTCTGGCTAGTGAACAGATTTCCTTCTCACAGCTCATAGGCCCCTGCTTTAGAGAAGCTCAGATGGTCAAGTGGGGCACTCATCCTGGGTTACACTGATGTGCCTTTGAGTGTTCTCTAGAGTGGGGCTTCTTAAATAGATGACTAAGCTTACCCATTACCCAGTAATTTTTTTTTTCTCATTTCTTTCTTTTTTAGGTTAGGAACATTTTGCAGTCCACCCCAATATGACTTTATTTACTGTTTTTGGTTAGATTTCCTCTTTGTTTTGCAGTAACTAAATAATTTTAACAACAGTAGCTGTTCTTCATTAATCCACTAGTTATACTAATCAGGCAGTTTTCATGCATTATCTTTAATCCATACAATAACCCGATTCCAATTTTATAGATGAGGCGATGGAAACAGAGAGTGACCAGTAATTGGCAAAATATCAATGTGCTTGGTTTTGTTTCTTTTCTTTCCTTTTTTTTTAGCATTGCCTGAAGATGATTGGAATTTTTCTCCCTAATCGAAATGAAAAAATGAGAGAAAATGTTTGCATCTCCCTTTTGACTTCCAAAACAGGCTCATGAAACCCCTTTCCAGATCATAGGTGGGAAAAGCAAACATTTTGATTTACACAAGTCTATTTTGAAAGGAAAGAAAGTTTATTTATTTTTTTCTTTTTTGGTTTGATTGTTTTTGACAGAGTCTCATTCTATTGTCCAGGTTAGAGTGCCATAGCATCAGCCTAGCTCACAGCAACCTCAGATTTTTGGGTTCAAGCCATCCTCCTGCCTTAGCTTTCTGAGTAGCTGGGAGTGCAGGTGCTTGTCATTATACACAGCTAATTTTTCTATTTTCAGTAGAGATGGGGTCTTGCTCTTGCTCAGGCTGGTCTTGAACTCCTGAGCTCAAGGGATCCTCCTGCCTAGGTCTCCCAGAGTGCTAGGATTATAGGCATGAGTCACTGTGCCTGACCTAAACTTAATGTTTTGTTTGTGTGCTTGGCATATCAGAAATAAAAGCCCTTTATATGAATGGTTCACAGATAAAAATACACATATATGTATAAAAAATCTGGAAAGGAACAGAAGGAGCAGGATAGAGTATTTGGACTCTGCCAGGGAATGGCAACTGGGGATGGGGCATGGGACAGGTCCTGGTTGGGGGTGTTTGGAGGAGGCTCGAGAAAAGAGAGGTCCCTGGAGAGGTGAGGGCTGCATTGGGAGGTGGTACTACTGAGGACTCAGGGGTCAGCCGTTGCTTGGGCCAGGGGGATGATGTGGTACACCTCACTCATATTAGCCTGTTTGCAAACCGTTCTCCCCGGATCTAAATACATTTGTTCGCCCTCCTACTATGGCCATAAAAACGTCCATGGAATGAAGGCTGGATGTCCAGATAATGCCCGTGATGGAAAGGAAAAGCCTACCCAGCACTAGTACTTGGGTAGGATCCAAGAGACCCAGTCCTGTGCTTCCTCTTCCCCGCAGTGCAGTGTCCCATGGCCAGTAACCCCAGTATCTGGACTGGCCTCATCACAGGTGGTTGACTGGACCTCTGGCCTGTGAGGGGTTTTAAGCGGTTGTGTCATCAAATGAAACCATGGAAATAAACTCTCGCAGCTGAATGGCAACGGCTTGGAAGCAGGTGATGCCTAAGTGAGAGGTGATGAGTGTTTGAATAGGGTGGTGGCCAAGGATGGACAGGAGAGATCTTCAGGGGTGGAATCAATAGGACGTGATGGATAGCTACGGGCTGAAACCCAAAAGTCTTCACTTAGGCAGCCACTCTGGCCTCAAGCCTTGCCAGTCCCCTTGCCAGTCTCTGCTTGAGCTGCTCCCTGAACGTCCTTGTCCTGGGAGGCTCGGTGTCTTTCAGTGTGCCGTGCTGTCCTCTGACTGCGAGACTGTTCCTTCCTTCCAGAAATCTCAGGTTTCTTTGTCTCTCCCACCAGAGAATGAGCTCCTTGAGGGAAGGCGTGAGTATCTCCTCTCTGAATCCCAGCACCTGTGTACAAAGCCTGCCACTCCCCATGTCTTTTTGGAGCCAATCAATAAATTAAAAAACAAAAAAAGATGCAGGGTGAAGGGGGAGGAAGCAAAGAGAAAAGGGTTGAAGACATCGGGTGCACTGTCAGACCTTATTATAATCACTCCTTTTTCTGATGTTACTCATTAATCCTCATCGGGGCCAGGCATGAGAGGGATCAGAACAGCATCTGCCTCTGCTAGCCTCTGGAACTTGAACCAAAGAAGACAGGAATGGTTCAGAGGATGTTCTATTAATATTCTGTCCCAACAGTTTCACTAAGACGGTCTTGTTAGTAGATTCAGTGCCTTCTGCAGACCTTGGCAGGGGTGCGGTGGGGAAGATGCTCTGAGAACTAAGGCAGAGGTAACAAGGTAAGGTGAACAGAGCCTTGGATAACCTATCCTGAGTCCTGTGCTCCAGTCCTGGATGCTCAGGTAGCCTGTGAGCTGGGCCTTTCAGACGCCTCCTGCAGATTTACATTCTAAAAATCTCCCTCTCTTTGCTTTGACTTTTTCTGTTCCTCCCTTGCTATTTCCACACTTACTGATCCCCAGGTCCTCAGGAGATCCAAATGTAAGCCAGAGCTGGAGATAGGGCTTGCATTAATTTCAGTGTCTTGCAGTTAAAATAGAAAATCTAGCATTTTAAGTCCTGTTTGTCCTGGGCTGCTATGTTTTTTTTTTTTTCTATTAATTAAATTTTCAAGAAAAGGCTTGTTTTCTCTAATTCCAAATATCCATTGTTAAGACTGAGAGTGCTGAGAGCCTAGGGTTGGGAGTTGGGAAGGCCCTGCAGCTTTGTAGAGTGACCTTGGGCAAGTTCTTTTGAAATTTACTCAGAGAGCTGTGAACTGGAAAATCTGCTACCCTATGGTCTGCCTACTGCACCTGCTCCCAGCAGGGACCTTATAAACCCATCTCATATCTCTTTTATGACAATCTCTGTAATTAAGGTACTGTTGCCTTCATCTTACAGGTGGGACAGTTGAAGAGCTTGCCTCAGGCTGTGGAAATAGTGAGTGTCTGGGGTCCAGGAACACAGCTACCCTTCCCACACACTGTCAAGTCACTTGGGTGGTCACAGACTTTATCTTTTGAGTTTTGGTAGTGATCTGAAAAACACTCCCTGGTTCTGGTTTTCCACTATCCTAACCTCTATTTTTTCCTCTTTAGAAAGAGGAGGGGCCTTGGAATAGCTTGAGTTCCTGGGACCCTGGGAGATCCAGGAAGCTGGGGATGGGGGATGCAGACTGCAGCTAACATGCAAGAAGTTCTCCCCCAGATTGGGCTTTGGAGAGGAGCCCGGACACACAGGCCAAAGAAGACAGATATCAGCTCAGTTGCTGTGGGCTGGAAGGATAGCACTGTAGCACAGCTGGTTAGGCTGGCTACCTCACGCTGATCACAAGCTCCGATGCGCAATTATATATGTCTTTGATTAATAAAAAATGGGGCAATGAATAGTTAATCAATGCCGTCTGGCTGGAAGGCTCTCTCCGAACCTGGGCTGGGGGTGAGACAGGGAGTCACCTAAGAGGTGCTTGGGGGTGAAAAGGCAAGACACCCCTCCAGGGGATGGTTTCTGAGAAGCTCTCAGCTCTGGTTCTTGGGATTGTCTGGCAACTCCGGGAGCCTGAAACTGGGGAAGTTGAGCTGGAGAGCAAATGAGGAAAAATATGTTCCATGCCTGGCCAAGTAGTTGAGGTCAAGCACATGGAACAGAGTGTGTGTGTGCGCGTGCGCGCTAATGCCTGCATGTGGCTGTCCGTGTCTCCTCGGTGTGTGAGCTGGTGGGCCTAAGCGTGTGTAGCTCAGGTAAGGAGAGGGAGACTAAAATCAGGATGAAAGCGACACTACTGGGGTTATAGAGGGCTCTAGAGGGAGGAAAAGAAGATCCGAGGGGGAGGGTCGGAAACCCGCACAGGAGGCCCAGAGCCAGGGACGAGGAAGTGATGGAGAACAGGAGGTCTGCCCCGGCCGTTTCCCGGCAGGCAGGGGGCGCGGCGAGCTGGGAACGCGGAGTGGTGGAGAAGCAGCGCAAATCCGAATTTGGCCCGAGCGCGCTGGAAGTGCGAGAGAGCCCCTACGGAGAGCAGGCGGGTAGGACGCCCCGGCAGGGCAGAGGGGCGCGGGGCGCGGGGCTCGCAGGCTGCCACGCGCCTTAGGCACGCAGAGGTTGCGGGTGTGGACATTGCGGGGAGCAGCCTGCGGGCGCTCTCCTGGAGGAGGTTGGTGTGGGAAGGGGAGTAGAGGCCCAGGTATGGGAGTCCCAAACAAGTATCCTGGGGGTCCTGCGCTTGCTCTCCATGGGGTTGGGAGTTGGAATAGTTTTGAAATCATACTGGTCCTGTGTTGCAACTGACTAGCCATGTGACCTTGGTGAAATTCTTAAAATCCACTGGAATTTTTGTTTCATTGTCAACAAGCTGAAGATAACAGAAGAACTTTGCCCGACAGTTGTGAGAATTTGTCGGTGGTGTAAATGGTCGCCTTGCTCCTGCACTTGGTTCAGCCTCGCCTTAGTGGACCTGTGTTCAGAAATTGACTTCAGGAGTTCCTTCTTCCCCACAAGCTGCTGGAGGTAAGAATTGGGTATTCACCTGTGGCTTTAGGGCTTGCCTTATTTGCTACCCAGACTATTACTCAGAGGCAGTGAATGAGAATGGGATGGTGTATGAAAGTGTTTTCTCCCCAAAATTGCTGTCATTGGTGGTGGTCATCCTGCCCCTTCGTCTACGCCACAAAGAACCCTTTATCCACCTCTGTCTTCCCACAAACCTCATCTTCCAGGCAGCCTCTGCCTTTGTTTTGCAGTATCCAGAGAATCACCTGCTGATGGTTTTTGGCTAAGGGGGAAACAAGGGCAGCGCTTGCTAGAGGAATTTTCCAAGTGGTCCAACGCCAGGACTTGCGGCTCTGCTGGGCAGTCAAGAGGACAGAGTGGGACTGGAAGATCTGCTCTCTGCTGTGCCATGGCGGGCAGAGGCTTGTATGTGGCCACCCTGCTGACAGGGCTGCTGGAATGCCTTGGCTTTGCGGGCGTCATCTTCGGTTGGGCTTCCCTGGTTTTTGTCTTCAAAACAGAGAATTACTTTAAGGAGTTGTGTGAACCGGATGCCAGGCTGATGGGCAATGCCACAGACCCGGCTGCTAAGGGTAGGGGTGACTCTTCTAAAGACCTGAAGTCTGGGTCCCAGGTGGTGGGAAGGTGTGGGAAGGACTCCACCCACGGCCCTCGTGTAGCCTTTCTAGCTGGAGAGGGACGCTCAGCAGACTCCTTTCCCCACTAGGTCTAGGACGTGCCTGGGAGGGAAATGTGAGCTCTCCAGCGGGTGATTAGGGACAGTCAGATTCACCTCAGCTTAAAGGACAACTTATCCCCCAGGCAAGCTATTGTAGATGGAGGGGAGACCGGGCTGGGTTCTCACCTCCCAAGAAGGCTAGGATGGATGGGAGACCTTTTCTCTCCTCTAGACTGCAAAGCCCAGGATGAGAAGTTCTCACTCATCTTCACCCTGGCATCCTTCACAAACAACTTCATGACATTTCCCACCGGCTACATATTTGACCGTTTCAAGACCACCGTGGCCCGCCTCGTAGCCATGTAAGTCCTGAAGGCTGGGTCTGGGCAGAGCTGGGCAAGAGGAGTTCTTCAGGCAGTGGCCTTGCTTCAAGTGAGACCCAGGCTGGGCAACTGGGCAGCCTGCAGGGTGTCGCACCAGGAGCTGTTAGAACAGCCCCAGGAGAGCGTGGAACCTCTCTAGACTCATTCTCTTCCCACAGACTGGCTTCCATTTCCTCATTGCCTTCCCTGCTCCTCAGGAATGTGTTTTCTGAGCCCAGGCTGATTTCCTGTGGGGGCTGGCCTAGCGCCAGGGTTGCGAAATTAGCAAGACCCAAAATTGCTGCTCTTTCTGCCTTCACCCAGGAACTTTATCCTCATCTCCTGCACAGCCTCACATCCAGGTCACACAAGATGCTTAATCTTCATCCTCTTCACCTGCCATCAATTTCCAACAGCTAAGCTAATGAGATTTCTTGGGTATCTCAGTGGTAGAATTTCAGGTCCCTCTTGAATGGAGGTGGTGGGAGTTCCCCGTGCAGATGAGTAAGGGGTTTCAAGAGTTGATCTCACGCACCCAATGTGGTGCTGCATCCTGATCTCTGTGGCCAGGTTCTACTGTAAGCAGTATTCATGGAGGGCTGATAATGCCTCCGAGCAGGTGCTCCTGGGGAGCCATGCGTGAGATCAAGTGCCAGAGATAGGCTTGGGAACAGCCAGAAAGTAAAGCAAGCCCCTTCCATCTTAAGCCAATGGGTACAGGATGATTATATTTCAGTCTTTCTTGGGTTTTGGCTTCCTGTGTTCTCCTCTTTCCTTCCCTTCCTTTGCTTTTATTAGTCCATGCCTTACAAGACCCCAGTGGCTAAGGGATCTCTATAACCTTGAAGCTGTAGTCCTGAAATTGTAGCAATCTAAGCCTGGAGTCTAGATCAGTCCAATCATTTCCTTTCATAGAAAAGGCTTCCGAGGCCCAGAGAAGGGCAGCAGCTTGCCCAGAGTGACACTGGAAGAGGAAGATAACTCACAGTTTTGATTTGTAGACCAGGCATGAACCTCTTTCTCCGAGGGGTTGAACTGTTGGGACTTCCAGGTGGGAAGGCTTCGTCTCCACCCACTCTGCCCTTCTAAGTCTTGAGATCGTTGTCCAAGACTCCCCAGCCCAGCCTTGGACCTCGGGATAAGCAGAATGCATTGTCTGTGAGGTCAGGACCACATCTCAATTTTGAGGCTTCTTGCACTTGCTTCTGAGCATGGGGCTCAAGAGACATCAATGCCCATTGAACTCCCAGTTCAAGCCAGTGGAGAATGCAGGCAAGTCCTAAGCTTGGAGGGTGGATGAGCAGTGTCATGTTTTGTCTCCTAGGTTTCCCCTTTCTTGACAATGTTCTGTATTTCAGATTTTTCTATACCAGTGCCACACTGACTGTAGCCTTTACCTCTGCAGGTGAGTGCTGTCAGGTGCATAGGATGTCAAGGTCAAGCTTGGGCACCTGGTAGAGGGGGCAGGTGCAGAGGTCAAGTCATGGGTAGGACACATGTACCACATGGTTATTCAGAGATCCACGTGAAAGATTCCTTGAAGGGTATGGAGTTACTGCTGGTCTATGAAAATACTGTACTTAGTCAACAAGTCAATGAAGTTCGAGAACTCACTCTAGAAAAAGTGCTACATACTTCACCGTTGAATTTCACAGTTGTCCCCTTTGAAGCACTCCACTTGTCCATCTGGTGACCACAGTGAGAAAATGTGAAAAAGAGGTATGATGGAGAGGGATTGCTTTAGAGAGCAGAATTGATTCTAAATACTCTGTCTTTTTTCTTGTAAGAGTTAAAATGTCCTCTCTCTTTTTACTGCGATGATAATGTGAATGACAATTTTGAAAATACCATCAGCAGGGTAAACGTTGGCAGCTCTGCTGTATTCAAAAGCTTTGTTTTCAAATTTTACCACTCTACAAAAAGTCTGGGAATTCCAATCTGGTTTCTTGCCCTGACATCCCCCACCCCTTTACATAGAGGAGAAACTGAGGCTGGAGAAGGACCTCCTCCAAAGAGTTGCTGAAAGCCACAAAGAAAGTGGAGTGGGAAGTGGGCCTGCGATGCAGTCATCCTGGTTCCTGGTTGTTCTTATTAGCACCTCGGTTATGCCGGCCACCAGATGTTCCCAGTATTCCTCTCCAATGTCAGATGACTTGGCTCAATTTGGGGCTCAGGAAAGGAAAGTAGCTACCTCTAGTGTGGTAGCTGTGCTGAAGGCAGACAGCATCATGAGGTTGTCTCCACTCCTGCTGGGCAAATAGCGGCTGTCTTCAGCTAAACAGATCTCAGCAGATAGCTTGACACCTTAATTCAATCATTTCAAGCCTTTTCTCTTTATCAGACAAGCACAGCTACTCTAAATGCCTGTAAATGATTTTCAAAAGGCTGAATGTGGAGGTTGGTTAATATTTGAAGCCCTGTTATAAATCTGAAAGATTCCCCTTTCTCCATAAATTATTACCTTTTGTTTTTTGGAAAAGTGTTTGTTTGTTTGAGACAGTCTCACTCTATTGCCCCGACTAAAGTGCTCTGGCGTCAGCCTAGCTCACAGCAACTTCAAACTCCTGGGTTTAAGCAATCCTTCTGCCTCAGCCTTCCTGGTTAGCTGGGACTAGAGGCCGTGCCATCACGCCCAGCTGGTTTTACTGTTTCTTCCTCTTGCTCAGCCTCGTCTCAAACGCCTGAGCTCAAGCAATCTACCCTCCCCCCTTCTATTGTGAAGGGAATCTTGAACCTTTACTACTAGGAGAGATGTACATTTTATAAAGACAGAAATTGATAGTAAATAGTGTTAGTACTCTAAAATTAGCTCTTTACAGGTCTTCTCAAGGTATAGCGCAGTAGTTAAGAGTCCATTAGGGGCACACGCATACTTCATTAACTCTGTTAACCAGCACTGAATCACCTCATGGAAAAGTGATTCCCTTTTAAAATTCTCTCTCAGCCCTGCTAATTTCATGACAGAAAGTCTCAACATGGGGCCAATATGATTTTAACACCGACAGCAAGAGCAGGTCCCAGGCTTTGAACTTTCTAAGGGCGACTGCATCCAGCTACAATTTAATAACATTGTTTTCCTTTCATCTTATTTATTTTTATGGTTACTTTCTATTCATGACAAGCAACGCCAGTATTTTCATACTGAGGTATGATATGATACTGATACTGATATGAGGTATCCTTTCAAAATAGGTTTCTTTAGTATAAAAAAAAAAGAGCAAATAGTAGGACAGACATAGGTTATGGCCATAATCATGAAGGTAGGCAGAAGTCTGTGGTCTTTGAGAAAGACTAATTTATCAAGGGTTTCTCTACTTTAGCCCTTCAGTAGTTTTGCTATTATCCAATCCTTTCCAGACCTGTTGTAATGATTTGTTTGCATGTCAGTCTGTTCAAGGGGAAAGAGTTGGTTTTACTTATCTTGAACTTCCAATGCCAAGCACAATGCCTGGCACAGAGGAAGTACTCAGAGTTTAATGAACAAAGGAAAGACTAAGGCCATTTTCTCACTCAGATCTCACACACCCCTGTGAGGCAGAAAGAGCAGGAACTGTTGTTCCCATTTAACAGATGAAACAACTGAGGCACAGATTCAGAACCAGCTCAGGGTCATTCAGTAAATTAGCGGCTGGGCTTGGGCCTGAACCAGGGGGCTGAGTTCAGGGTCCCCTTCCCCCCCAGGGTTGAGGAGGTGTAGGAGGGTGTTGTGTGGCTTAGTGAGGGAAGGGAGGGGTGGCTTCACTTCGCCTCTCCCTGTAAGTATCCAATCCTACCATAGACTGAGGAAGAAAGTGGCTCAGGAGACCTCAGCAGGAACATTTGGGGTGACCTTCTCCAGTATCCTAAGACATTTGAAGGATGATAGAAAGCTGATTAGGATTGGGGCCCAGACCCCGGGGTTGTTGGGAATTGGAGCAGGAGGAGCTGGAGTTTGGGGCTCATGTTTGGTTACACTGTGACCCAGTCTACCTCTGACTTTGCTGATCCAGGCTCAGCCATTCTGCTCTTCCTGGCTATGCCAATGCTGACCGTTGGGGGAATCCTGTTTCTCATCACCAACCTGCAGGTGGGGACCTGCCCTAATCCAGCCACTTGGCAAGAGGTGGACTATGGAGGGGAGGGTGGAGGGAAGAAGACGCACTTTTTTCAGTTGAGGTTGCCCAAAGCTAGGGCAGGAGCTCTCGGGGTAGAGGGTGGATTTGGATATAATGAGGGTTGGGCACATGCTGGGCACTCAGGAAATATCTGTCTTATGAAATAATAATTCAGCTTGGTCCTGTCTTTCCCAGGTTGGGAACCTGTTTGGCAAACACCGGTCAACCATCATCACCCTCTACAATGGAGCATTTGACTCGTCCTCGGCAGTCTTCCTTATTATTAAGGTAAAAAAGAGCGATAGCCAGGACCTGGTGCAGTGGCTCACACCTGTAATCCTAGCACTCTGGCAGGCTGAGGTGGGAGGATAACTTGGGCTCAGGAGTTTGAGACTGGCCCAAGCAAGAGTGAGACCCCATCTCTACTACAAATAGAAAAATTGCCTGAGCATCATGGCGTGTGCCTGTAGTTCCAGCTTCTTGGGAGGCTGAGGCAGAAGGATCACTTGAGCCCTGGAGTCTGAGGTTGCTGTGAGCTACCCAGGGCAAAAGATCAGACTCTGTCTTAAAAAAAGAAAAGCAATAGCCAACATTAGCTGAGCACTTACATATGCCAGACACTTGTCTTTGGAACCTGGCATGGTTTCACTCCGTCAACCCTCTGATGTAGGAACTGTTTGATCCCTATTTTATAGATGAAACACTTGAGTCTCAGAAAGGTGAAGAAGCTTGCTGAACGTTTTGTAGCTAGCAGCCATGATACTGTTGTTGGTCCTAGGCCTGTCTGGTCCGAGAGGCTAAGCTTGTAACCACTAAGCTCTTTCTTCACACTGGTCCGGGCTTTGTGGGCAGAGGCTGAGGGTAAGTGGGGCCAAGATATGCTTGGGCTGGTGCTAGCCAGAGGCTGGGAGCCCTTTTGAATGCGAGAGTTTGATGCTGTGAGCTTCTAGTTTGCACATGGAGGTGGAAGTGACTCGTGGGGGCAGCAAGGGCAGACCTAGTCCTGTCTAGCTCTCCCAAAGACTGATGTTGTATGTCAGAGAAATGAATTGTTATCTAGGCTCTTAGTCTATGAGCCATCATTCTGCCTTTTCCATTGCTAGCAATTTTATCTCTGCAGTGACCTGCCTAGTCCAGGGGATGAAGCCTGATTGATCCAAGCCAATCATGGCAATCCCTTTCTCTCTTGCCAGTGATAGGTAGAGATACACATCAAATCTAGTCCAGTTCTTTGTAATGAGATAAAGGGAGTGTATATAGTGGAGAACTTGAGGGGACATTTCTTCCCTGTAGGAAGCTCAGAGCAGAGCGAAGAGAAACCCTTGACCTCCCTTCTTACCTTTCCTTTTTGAATGTTGCAGTGGGAGAATGTGATGGCTGGAGTTGTAGCAGCCATGCTTTGACTATGAGGCAACAAGTTGGATGGAGGACAGAAGACAGCACACTAAAGAAGGCTGGGTGAAAGGAATGAAAGTGTGGGTTCCATGCTGCCCAACCTGGGTCTTCCTTCTGGGCTTTGTGTTAGGACAGAGGCAGCTCTTACCACTTGTGTGTCAAGGGGGAAGAAAAGAGGATCTATGGCCATCACTACCCAGACATGAGCCTAGCTTCGTCCCATAAGCACCTTTGTCCTGGGGCACCCAAGCCTTTTTTCTCCTGGTACAAACTCTACTTTCTAGGTTTTTGCTTCTTCACCATTGGTGTGGCTCCCTCTCTGTCCTCTCTCTTTAGAGTCAGCAGGGCAAAGGGTGCTAGACCAGGAGCTGGAATCTCAGTTTAATCTGACTTTGCTGCTGTTTACTGTGACCTTGGGCAATTCACTGCTCCTCTCTGGACCTCAGTGTCATCTTCTGTAAAATGGGGAGTTGGGGCTCAGCGCCTGTAGCTCAAGTGGCTAAGCCACCAGCCACATACACCAGAGCTGGAGGGTTCAAATCCAGGCCAGGCCTGCCAAACAACAATGACAACTACAACCAAAAAATAGCTGGGCATTGTGGCGGGCACCTATACTCCCAGCTACTTGGGAGGCTGAGGCAAGAGAATCGCTTAAGCCCAAGAGTTTGGGGTTGCTGTGATCTGTGACAGCACGGCACTCTACGCAGAATGAAAGCTTGAGGCTCTGTCTCAAAAAAAAAGGGGGGGGGGAGTTGAGCTACTCAGTGGTTTTCAAACTAGGTGTCAATAAACTTAAGGGCGTCCCTTTGGTGTTATGTGAGTCACCGAGAAGAAAGAGAATGCAGGGGAGGCTGGGTGGGCAGCTCCCCCTTGATGTATTTCTAAGTTGAATTTTTATGTAAAACGTTGTTTTACTTAAAAGGTTTTGTTGCTACTGGGGAAATAAAAAGATCCCAGGCTTTAGATCTTTAAGGAGCCACACTAGGAAGGAAGCTCTACAGGCTGTGGGGACAGGTTGCATGGTGACGCCTCTGCTGCTGGGCCCTGGATGCCCATATGGGGCGTCCATCACCATGAGCGGTTATCATTTCTGTGTGTTGGGAACATTTCAAGTCCATTCTTCTAGCTATTTTGAGGTCTTAACAATTGTCAAGGATACAGTTCAGTGGTGTTAAGTATGTTCACATTGTTATGCAACCATCACCACCGTCCATCTCTAAAACTCCTTTCTTTTCTTTTTTTTTTTTTTTTGAGACATAGTCTCATGATGTGGCCCTCAGTAGAGTGCTGTGGCATCACAGCTCACAGCAAGCTCCAACTCTTGGGCTTAAGCAATTTTCTTGCCTCAGCCTCCCAAGTAGCTAGGACTACAGGCACCTGCCACTACACCCGGCTATATTTTGGTTGTAATTGTCATTATTGTTTAGCAGGCTTGGGCTGGGTTCGAACTCACCAGCCTTGGTGTATGTGGCCGGCACCATAACCACTGAGCTATGGGCACTGCCCATCTAGAACTCTTTTCATTTTATAAGATTGGGTCTCTGGGTGGCACCTGTAGCTCAGTGGGTAGAATGTCGGCCACATACACCCAGGTTGGTGGGTTTGAATCTGGCCTGGGCCAGCTAAACAACAATGACAACTGCACCAAAAAAATAGCTGAGTGTTGTGGTGGGTGCCTGTAGTCCCCACTGCCTGGCAGGCTGAGGCAAGAGAATCACTTAAAACCAAGAGTTTGAGGTTGTTGTGAGTTATGACACCATGGCACTCTACCCAGGGTGACATAGTGAGACTCTGTCTCAAAAATAATAATAATAAGAAGGAGATTGGAACTCTGAACCCATTAAACACTAGCTCCTCATTTCTCCTACCATGCTGCTTTCTATCTCTATGGATTTGACTACTCTAGGTACTTCCTGTGAGTGGAATAATACCATATTTTTCCTTTTATGACCAGCTTATTTCACTCAGCATAATGTTCTAATGGTTCATCCAAGTTGTAGCATGAGGTGGAATTTCCTTAAGGCTGGAGAACAGTCCATTGAATGTATATAACACACCATCTTTAGCCATTCATCCATTGACGGATGCTTGGATTGCTTCCATCTTTTGGCTCCTGTGAATATGAGCGTCATGCTGACTCTTTCTACCTCCTTCTGCAGCTTCTCTATGAACAAGGCATCAGCCTCAGAGCCTCCTTCATCTTCCTCTCAGTCTGCAGTATCTGGCATGTGGCACGTACTTTGTTCCTGATGCCCCGGGGACACATCCCCTTCCCGCTGCCCCCCAACTACAGCTATGGGTAAGGACTGTGATTTGGGAATTCTAGGCCAAAGCCCTTTTTCTGACATAGACTGGGATGACAGGGCAGGGGTGGAGGACAGGAGCAGGGCTGTATCAGTTAGCCATTGCTGCATGACAAATTACCCCAAAACTCAATGGCTAAAACACTGAGCATTTATTATTTCTCACAAGTCTGTGAGTAGCTGGCTAGTTCTACTGATCAGGGCCAGACTCAGAAGATCCTGATAGGGCTTGCTTATGCTTCTGATCATTGGGCAAGTTAGCTGGGGTTCAGCTGGCCTAGGATGGGGGATGTCTGGGTCACGTGGTCTCACCCTCTAGCAGGCTGGCATGGATTTGAACCCAATGGTTCCAGGGTTCCAAGAGAAAGTGCAGGAATGCACAAGGTTTATTGAGGTGTAGGCTTGGAATTAGCACATCACTTCTGTGTTCTCTTGGCTGAAGCAGTTCATAAGGCCGGCCTAGGTATAGGACACAGGGAAATAGAGCCGTAAAATCCCACTGCAGAGAGTGGAGATGCAGAGAGGGTGAAGGAAGGATCCCCACAAGGACTAGCGGGAGCGGGTACATTTGCTGCTGGCTTACTGTTTGTGTGAAGTCTGAGCCATGGTTCTGCTGGTGTGAAGAGTCGGAGCTGGGATTTGAACCTGGGCCTCTCCTCTTTCCATGCCCCCCAGTCATTCCCAAACTCTGCTGCATGTTAGAATCACTCAGAGATCTTAAAGAAAAATGAACAAAAGAAAGCCTGGTTCTCGCCCCCAGACCTTCTGATTTCATTGGTCTGGACTATAACCTGGACGTATAACCTGGGCATCAGGGTGGTTAAAAGGTATTTCCAAAATGTGGTGAAATTCAGGACCCAGCCCACCATTCCCTCCAGTTTGAACCTCAGGTTCAGTTCACAGTCCTTGGCCTCACTGGCTTCTGTTTCCATAGCCTGTGCTTTGGGAATGCAAAGGAAGAGAAGAAGGAAGACGGGGAACCCCAGACAGAGGAGGGTGAGTCCTGCTGGCTAACCCTTCTCTCCTTCAGGACCCAGGCTTTCCTCGTGCCTCGCCTCCAGGGACCAGGATCAGGAGAAGTCAGGCAGAGAAAGGACTTTTAGGATCTTCTCAGCCCCCTCGCTTTATAGAGGGTTCAGGAAGAGCCTCTTTCCTGTTCTTGTCTTTTTTCTGCTCTCTTTTTCTTAACCCATCCCACCCCACCCCACCCCTGCAGTCTGTCTGTCTGCCATGACTTCCCTCCTGGCCCCCTGTGCCCTCTTCCACGATGCCATTGCATTCAGTCTGGTTTAACTTTCCCCATTTCTGTCTGTCTCCTGAGTCTGCCCTCTGTCATTGTCCCAACTCTGCCTCCCTTCCTTCCTCTATCTGTTTTGGGTCTTTGGTTACAAACATAACAAACCGCAGCAGCTGGCTACAGTCTAAATAAGAAGGGCTGGAGGAGGGGAGAAACTGGGAGAGGTAGGTCAAAGGGTACAAAGCAGCAGATATGAGGGAGAATGCTTCTCAGGACTGTAGTTAGTAAAATTGCCTTGTATGTGGGACTTTTACTAAATGAGTAGATTTTAACTGCCCTTGCTACAAAAACAAGGTCTGTTAATTTGCTTCACTATAGTAACCGTCCTACTCTCTATATGGATCCAATGATATCATGTTGTTTACCTTAAATATACACAATAGGACTTTTTTTTTTTAAAGTAGGAATGGGATTCTGGGAAACTTATGAAATCAAGGGGGAAGATTGAACTTGCTAGGCTCTGGGAAAGGTTAGGAGCAGGATGCCTAGGGGGTCTCCCGGTCTAAAATCATGGCTGGTCTTTCTCTTTAGAGAGAATGATCTAACTGGTCAACCCTGGGTGGGGACCTGATCAGTTAATCCACAGTTCCACGTGCACCATTGGGAATAGGGCAGGGGGTGAACTCCTGAGGACACTCAGAGTGCTGGTAGCAAAAGAAAGGGAGTGGTGAGGAGCCAGCCAGAGCAATAGCTGCCCACCGGTCATCCCCATCTCACCTCTGACTTTGCCTTCTCCTTGTCATTCTTTTCATCATTCTGGCTGAGAAAGATCAGGAAGGTGTTTCTGTAAGAAGTGTCATTGACCAGGCTGTGACAGACAGATCGGATTTCAATAGACGGAGAGGGTCATTCAAGGTGGTGGGGCCAGGATGACAAAGCAAGGGGGTGGGGAGGCGCTGGCTCTGGGAGAGAAGGTGGAAAGAGGGCTTGACCTGTGAAGGCCTCTATGCTGCGGCCTATCCTGCCCCTCCACTCTCCTTGCAAATCATGCCAGGGTCCTTTCCCCATCAGAGATGGCGGGAGCAGGGGAGCAGCAGGAGCCTCGCTCTTTCTGGAGGTACGTCTTCTCTTGGCGCTTCGCCTGGCACCTGCTATGGCTGTCTGTGATTCAGCTGTGGCACTACCTCTTCATCGGCACTCTCAACTCTGTGCTGACCAACTTGGCCCATGGGGACACAGTAACAGGTATGAGGCTGGGCTGAGAGGCAACCTGTCTGCCCCTCTCAGATGTGGAGTGGAGCCTTGGTCAGGGCCGTGCACTCCAGGGGAGGAGGGGCGGGCAGGACGCCCGCAGCATGGGAGAGTCCTTTCTCATCACCTTCCCCTTCTCTGCTCCCCACAGTCAGTGCCTACACAAATGCCTTTGCCATCACTCAGTTCTTTGGAGTGCTGTGTGCCCCCTGGAACGGCCTGCTCATGGACAGGCTTAAACAGAAGTACCAGAAGGAAGAGAGAGAGACAGGTGAGATGGGAGTGGAGGTGGGGGTCGGGAGACAGAGGGAAGAGATCGTCATTTACCCCCATGCCCACCTTTACTTTTGTTCTCAACCCTTTTCGCTTGTACTTACTCACTCATTCATTCATTCAAGCATAGGCACTAGCCATAGTGCCAGACACCAGAATGCAGCAGTGCACAAGACAGAAGTGCCCTTTTGCTCAAGCTGTTCTCTGTCCAGAGGATGGAGAAAGGAGGGTCATCAGGCCATTACAGTTCATGAAGTAAACCTGCAGCAGGCCGTGGGGACACAAAGAAAGGGGCCCATTCTGGGTGAGGAGGATGGGGCTGGTCTCAGGGAAGGCTTCCTGGAGGAAGTGGCTCTAAGCCACGACCTGAAGGATAAGTTAGAAGTGAGGAGAAGAAGGGGTGGAGCCTGGGAAAGTGGCCCAGGAAGAAATTATGGTAGGGGTAGTGAGGGGGAGAATGAAACACTGAGGAATCTGAGGGGTCTGGGCAGGTGGTTCAGGCTGGCCAGGGCACAGAGTGCTCCAGGAGGGGTGGGGAAGAGGCAGGAGAGAGCGGTAAGGGAGTCAGGCTGCTTCCCATGCCAAGGAGTTTGGACATGATCCTGGGACCTGACTGGGGGAAGGGAGCAGCGCTGAGGTGTCTTACCCCAGGGCACCTGGCGGAACAAGCGTGGAGAGTGCCTTCTGCCTGCTTGTTTCTGCCATGCGCCCTCCATTCCCTGTACTCATGGTTCCTCACAACCCTGGCAGAGGACTGCAGAGCACATTGCAGATGTGTCATTTCTCCTGTAAGTACTTCAGCATGTGTCCTTAACAGAGAAGGCCTCTTTTACTTGAACATCACCATGGTATCACCACTAAAAACAAAAACAAAAACAATTTCTTCATATTGCCCAATATGTAGTCACTGTTCATTCTCCTAACTGGCTGGGTGCAGTGGTTCATGCCTGTGATCCTAGCACTTTGGGAGGCTGAGGCAGGTGGATTGCTTGAGCTCACAAGTTTGAGACCAGCCTGAGCAAGAAAGACCACCTCTTTAAAAATAGCTGGGCATTGTGGAGAGTGCCTATAGTCCCAGCTACTGGGGAGGCTGAGACAAGAGGATACCTTGAACCCAGATGTTTGAGGTTGCTGTGAGCTGTGATTACCCCACGGCACTCTACAGAGGGGGATAGAGAGAGACTATGTCTCGGAAAAAAAAAATCCTAATTATCTCAAGTACATCTTTTTTTTTTTTTTTTTGAGACAGAGCCTCAAGCTGTCACCCTGAATAGAGTGCTGTGGCATCACAGCTCACAGCAACCTCCAATTCCTGCGCCCAAGCGAGTCTCTTGCCTCCGCCTCCCAAGTAGCTGGGACTACAGGCACCTCCACAACACCTGGCTATTTTCTGGTTGCAGCCGTCATTGTTGTTTGGCGGGTCCGGGCTGGATTCGAACCCGCCAGCTCAGGTGTACGTGGCTGGCGCCTTAGCCAGTTGAGCCACAGGCGCCGAGCCTCAAGTACATCTTTTTACAGTTGGTTTGTTCAAATTAGGATTCATACATGGTTCATATGGAACAGTTGGTTGATTTGTTTTTGTTTTTTTCTGAGACAGAGCCTCAAGCTGTCACCCTGGATAGAGTGCTGTGGCATCACAGCTCACAGCAACCTCCATTTCCTGGGCTCAAGCGAGTCTCTTGCCTCCGCCTCCCAAGTAGCTGGGACTACAGGCGCCCGCCACAACGCCCGGCCATTTTTTTTTTTTTTTGGTTGCAGCTGTCATTGCTGTTTGGCGGGCCCGGGCTGGATTTGAACCCGCCAGCTCAGGTGTAC
>CAUYRH010104357.1:0-11620 GCA_963574655.1 Perodicticus potto
GCCCTGGTGTATATGGCTGGCACCCTAACCACTGAGAAATAGGTGCCAAGCTGACCAGAGTTTCTGATTAAGTAGTTTGGAACTCTCCTTTACTTTTATTTATATAATATTAGTTGTCTATTTTTTGAGACTTTGAAAAAAAATAAAAAGTTAACTGATGACTTCATACTGAGCCTCAGAGTCAAAGCACTCTATAATGTCTTATTTGGCAATATGAACGTTACTTTCTTGGCATTATTATTACTAATATTGCTTAGTATTTCAATGCAGTAATCATCTGTTTTCTTTTCTGAATGTATTTATCTTCATTCATTCTTTATGTGTTTTTTGTTTCTAGTCCTTATCTTAAACATCGTTATTGTCATTAAATTTTAAGCCTTTTAAATTCTGTGAAGGCAAAAGTGGAAACCTAATTAACACATGTATATGTAAAAATAAAAAAAAGTAGGCAGAAAAAAGTAATAATTTTAAAAATGTAGTAAGACTAATAAATTGCAAATATTAGACACAAATAACCAATTACAGGAATAAAAAGGGAGTAAATCTACAAATCCTAAAGTTATTTAAAAAGATATTTGAAGACCTTTATGCGAATAAACTTGAAAACTTAGATTATATGTACAAATGAACAAAATAATTAAATCATCAAAATAAACTGCAGAGGAATTACTGCATTTTAAAAATTATTTCAAGGCTATTTTGGGCTTTCATTCTGTTTCCGTGGGCCATCATTATATAAATGTATCATAATAACTTTAAAAATACAAGAATTGAAGCAATATTCAGAAATCTTTCCACAGAGAAAACTCCAGAACTAAATGGCTTCAATGATGACTTCTTTAAAACATTTAAGAGAGAATTAATCTCAGTTTTGTAGAAACTCTAGCAGAGAATACAAACTAAGAATCTGAGAGGCCATGATTGTGTTGCTTGCACTTGGTGTTCTCAAGGAGAGCAGGAAAAGCTGCAGATAGAAGCTCACCTATGGATGATCTCAGAGAGGCACTGTGAATCATCAGAGAAGGGACTAGAGGCACCCAAAGTGAAGGAGAGAAAAATGGAGTGGAGTGATTGGCTTAGCAAGATTGGAAGGTACCTGGGGGAAGTGTACAAGCATCCATGTGTGGGAAGAGTCAGGGGAGAGATCCCTGGGGCTCCATCCTCTTCCAGCGGACACTGCAAATTGAGTTGTTATGGGGCTTCCCCACAACGGCAGGCCTCCAAACTGATCAGGGAGCTGCTTGGAGATGTAGCACCATGGCAGCAGAAAGTATCCACAAGGAGATTCTGTTGGCTTCTGGTCCTGGGTCACAGACACCATTCTGCATTTTCAGACGTAGAGCACCTGGTCTGCAGAGGGGTTAGGACCACTGCATTCACCTACCCATTATATCTGCCAGGCAAAGGAGGGAGCAGGTAGGGCAGGTGCTCTCAAGTGCACTGTAACTGGGAGCTATGCACTCCCCTATTAGCCCTCACTGGTCACTGCCTCCCTCAGCAGCTGCCACTGCTACATCACCACCTCAATACCACCACCATTGTCGCCTGAGTAGCACTGCAGTAGATACTATGGTCAGACCTGGGCAAAAGGAGAGTCCAGCCACTGCAACCCAGGACATGCTGGCAGGGCACTGAACATCTATCTCCTCAGCCTTAGTATCCACAGGCTGCCCAGTCACTGTGGCCTGATGAGCCACCACTCCACTAGTCATGGTTCCACAACTTGCCTAGGCACCAGCTAAGGACCCCAGACCTTCCCAGGCTTTAGCCAATGCCCCACAACCTATCCAGATACCCAGTAAGGTCCCACTACCAGCACAGAGGCCCACTAAGACTCTACAACCTACCTACCTGCCAGCCAATATCCTGAGATCCTCCCAGATGCCAGCCAAGTTCCTACGAAGCACTCAGCTATTGTAGTCCCTTGCCACACATGCCCAAGTTGCTCTGCATGTTACAAAACTGACAATACAGTTCCCTGTGCATAACCACAATCTCAACCACTGTGGCACTGCCACCTGCATATCACCATGGACTCACTCACCAAAAGATGTCCCTCCTTCATACCACAACCTCCCCTTGATCTGAAAAGACCAAATACCCAGACATAGGGGCCACTACCAAAATAGCCTCACTCTATTACTGCTGTCATAACCACAGGGAAGCCTGAACAGAACAAACTCCCATGCCACCTGCCTCCACAGAGAAGGACTCAACCAATTTCTGCCAAAGCTTCCAACAGAAGCCTGGGTAGCTACCCACCACTCCAAATGAGTATCCAGCAGCACCAGTTTAGAATGGGACAACCCCAGGAGAATGGAAAGGTAGAAGGATGCAGAACAGCTGCACTCCAGGCTCTCTGTGCATCCACATTTCTCCCACCAGGTCAGTCCCCTGGAGTGGGACACAAGCGAGCCACAGGCCTCTCCTTATTTTCACTAAGTAGGAGAATTTCCAACCAAAGAGAATAGGTGCATCACAAACTTATCTAGCTTGAGCAGAAAGAAGAGATTTTACTTATTTATCAAACATAATGAACACTATCCAGGTGATGGGCACACTGAAAGCCCTGACTTTAGCATTATAGAGTGTATCTACGTAACAAAAACATTTGTATCCCTTTAATATTTTGAAATAAATAACAGAATAAGACCCAAAACAAACAAACAAAAAGAAATAAAGGGAAGCACATTCTCTACCTCATTTCCTATTATTTATCTTCATCTTTTTTTCTTTCTTTCTTTCTTTTTTTTTTTTTTTGAGACAAAGTCTCACTTTGTCACCCTGGGAAGAGTGCCGTGGCATCATACCTCACAGCAACCTCAAACTCAAGCGATTCTCTTGCCTCATCCTCCCGAGTAGCTAGGATTATAGGAGCCCACCACTATTTCTCTAGGTGGAGTCTCGCTCTGGCTCAGGGTGGTCTTGAACCTGTGAGATCAGGCAATCCACCCACCTTGGCCTCCCAGAGTGCTAGAATTACAGGCGTGAGCCACTGCGCCCAGCCAACTATTATTATCTTCTTACTAAAATGCAGCAAAAATTGTATAAACAACTAAAATTAGAGATAAAGTTTTTCCATGACCATAGATACAAATATCCTAAACTAGTTTCCCTCAAGAATTAGTTAAACGAAAGAATGTTATATGATCATCCTAAAAGCGTAAAAACTGCAGGTGTGATAAAATTTAATACTTATCAGTGTTTTTAGAATCCAGAAAATTAGAAATAGAAATGTGCTTTCTTAATCTGATAAAGAATAATTATTGCATCAGTCCTTTTACCGCTTATAACAGAATCCCTGACACTGGGTAATTTATAAAGAAAAGGAATTTATTTCTTACAGTTGAGGTGGTCAAGAAATTCAAGGTGGTGGGAACACGTTTGGTAACAGCCTTCTTGCTGGTAAGGACTCTGCTAAATCCTGAGGTGTTGCACAGCATCATGTGCTGAGGGGGCTGAGTTTGTTAACATGCTGATGTCTCTCTTCCTCTTCTTATAAAGCCACCAGTCCCACTATGATAATAACCCATTAATCCAATAATTCATGAAAGGATTAAACCATTCATGAAAGAGGATACCTCATGACCCAATCACCTCTTTTTTTTTTTTTTTTGACAGAGTCTCACTTTGTCACCCCCAGTGGAGTGCTGCAGCATCATAGCTCACAGCAACCTCAAACTCGTGAGCTCAATTAATTCTCTTGCCTCAGCCTCCCAAGTAGCTGGGACTACAGGCACCCGCCACAACTCCAGCTATTTTTAGAAACAGGGTCTCGCTCTAGCTCAGGCTGGTCTAGAACTCCTACCTTAGGCGATCTGCCTGCCTCAGGCTTCCAGAAGGTTGGGATTACAGGCGTGAGCCACCACACTCAGCCTCTAATCACCTCTTAAGGGTCCTCAATTTTCTTTTTTCTTTTTCTTTTTGCTTTGAGACAGAGTCTCATTTTGTCACCCTGGGTAGAGTGATCTGGCATCATAGCTCACAGCAACCTCAAACTCTTGGGCTTAAGTGATTCTCTTGCCTCAGCTTCCCAAGTAGCTGGGACTACAGGCACCTGCCACAATGCCTGGCTATTTTTAGAGACAGGGTCTTGCTCTTGCTCAGGCTGGTCTCGAACCTGTGAGCTTAGGCAATCCACCCACTTTGGCCTCCCAGAGTGCTGAGATTACAGGCAAGAGCCACCATGCCCCGGCAGGCCCCAATTTTCAATACTACCATATTGGGGATTAAATTTCAATGTGAGTTTTTGAGGGGACATTCAAACCATAGAAATTATTCAGAACACAAGCCTCATACTTAATTCTGAATATACTAAACCAGTTGCCTTCAAGAATTAGTTAAATGAAAGAATGTTATATGATTATCTGAAATTATCATATAATTCTGAAATACTAAAAGCTTTCTCTTTGAAGACAGGAATGACATAGCCTTACCATTATCATCACCTGCATGCAATATTGTTCTGGATGTTTTAGCAAGTACAGTAAGTAAATGAAAACACATAAGGAATAAAATAAAAAATTGAACTGTTATTATCCACAAATTAAATAATTGTATATAAGGAAAATCCAAAATAATCAACTGAATCTATAAGACATTTTAACAAGGTCAAAATATGTATAACCAATACATATAAATATATTTTATTTCTATACATGAATAAGAAACAAAACAACAAAATACAACTTTGATTTAAACAGTGTAAAATTTCAATTGCCCAAGAATAAGAATAAATCTAACAAAAGGCATACAATAAGTCTACATGTGAAACCATACAGTTACATGTAGCCCTATTAAGGAAACATAAATTAATGGAGGGGTATACCATGTTTATGGATTGAATCATTAAATAATATAAAAATGCCAATTATTCCCAAATTTATTTGTAGTTTCAATATAATCCCACTCCTATAGGAGTGGATACCTATAGGATTTTGGGGGGTCTTTTTGGAAATGTTGTCCAGCCTGGTGTTGGACTCCTGAGCTCGAGCAATTTTTCAGCCTTAGCTTCTCTAGTAACTGGAACTATAGGCATATGCCACTGTGTTCAGCCAAGTTTTTTTTGTTTTGTTTTGTTTTTTTTTTTTGGAGACAGAGTCTCACTATGTCGCCCTGAGTAGAGTGCCTAGAGTCACAGCTCACAGCAATCTCAAACTCTTGGGCTTAAGCTATTCTCTTCCCTCAGCCTCCCAAGTAGCAGAGATTACAGGCACCTGGCTAATTTTTGTTGTAGTTGTTGTAGTTGTCATTGTTGTTAGCGGACTAGGCTGAGTTCGAACCGGCCAGCCCCAGAGTATGTGGCTGGCTCCCTAAATGCTGAGCTATAGGCACCGCACCAGCTAAGATTTTTATTGAAATTAATGTGGATTTCCTCCACTACACTTGGAATAAAAAAGGACACATATAGAAAGGCCATTCTGGGTGGCACTCATAGCTCAGTGGATAAGGAGCCGGCCACCTACACCAAGGCTGGCAGGTTCGAATCCGGCTCAGGCCAGCTAAAGCAACAATGACAATTGCAAAGAAAAAGAGCCGGGTGTTGTGGTGGGTGCCTATAGTCCCAGCTACCTGGGAGGCTGAGGCAAGAGAATCGCTTAAGCCCAAGAGGTAGAGGTTGGTGTGATGCCATGGCACTCTACCCAGGGCAACAGCTTGAGACTCTGTCTCAAAAAAAAAAAAAAGAAAGGGCCATTCTGGAAATATACTTAGTAAATAGAGATATTAGGTCTCTTAGATAGATTAATAGACCAAAAGGACAGAATAAAGAGACTCAAAGTGACTCTTGTAATTTATGCCCACTTGATTCAAGACAGACATAACACTGGCATAAAAGTGAGAACAAACTGTCATCTTACTAAATGGTGCTCAAAAAATTGGTTACTCTTATGAAATAAAAATGAATGGAATCCCTATTTCACATAAATAGACAAAAATCAGTTCCGCATAGATTAGCACTATAAATGTAAAATTTATATTAATACTGCTTTTATAAGATAATATGGTAAAATACATTCTATAATTCCAGAAAGCAAATATATTTTAAATAAGATGCAATTGCACTGACTATTCAAAAACAGGATTGACAAATTTGGTAATATTAAAATTGATAAATTTGATCATTAAAAGATATAAAAAATGATAAGTCACAGAATAGGAAAATAGACTTTCCACATATAAACTGGCAGGTTGATTTATAGGAAGAACTCCTTCATATAACTAGAAAAAGATAGACAACTCAATAGAAAAAGACGGGCAAAAACTTTAACAGGAAGTTCATAACAGAGAAAATCAAACAGCCAACTAAAAATATTTAAAGTGCTTGCCTGAATAGTTGCTAGGAAAATGGTAAATTTACAACATTATATCTCTATCTCATAGGTAGTTGAAACAATTAAAAGTATGACAACATTAACTGATGGGCATAATGTGAAGCCATAGAAACTCTCATCAACTTCTATGTGAAATTTAAATCGTAAAATCCTTTTAGAAAACATTTTGTCATTATTCAATAATTATATATATATATATATATATTTTTTTTTTTTATTTTTTTTATTCAGTAATTTTAAAGATACAGGTACCTGATGGCCTGCAATTCTATGCCTAAACATATACTTCAGAGCAGGATGCACTTAAGTACCAAGTATAATAATAGTTATTTCAGCATTTTTATGATAGCACAAAACTGAAAGTAATATGAATATGAATCAAAAATAGAATGGGGCTTTTTTGCACCTGTAGTCCTAATACTTTGGAAGGCGATGATAGGAAGATTACATGAAGGCAGGAGTTGGAAACTACCCTGGGTGACAGAGACTCTGTCTCTGAAAAATAATTAAAATTCACTGTGCATGGTGGCTTGTACCTGTAGTTCTAGCTACTTGAGGGTCTGAGGAAGGAGAATCACTCAAGCCCAGGATTTAGAGGTTACAGTGAGCTATGATTGTGCCACTGAACTCCAGCTTGGGGAATAGTAAGAGACTCTATCTCTACAAAAAAACTATAATACCCAATAGGAAAAGACAAAGGAAAGCTATTCAAAAGAAAAGAAGTTGAGAAAATGGGAAGAGAGATCATTCAGAAAATTCAAACCATGGGATTATTTTGAAACTATAGAAAAAAGTCAAAGGGGAGAAAATAAAACTGGATACTATTCAAATAATTTAGGAATAAGGGCAAAGAGATAGAGCTTGCATATAGTATCAGAAAACACATTATACTCTGAATAGTCCATATTTCTGTCAAAAGCAATTTTTGTCTGAGAAAGCAGCATGATAATGTCTCTAATGTCAGCATCACCCCCCCAAAAAGAAAATGCATTTACTACTTTACATGAAGTAAGTGAGATGTGTCTATTTATTCTAAGAAAGGAAGGTAAAAATCATGTGGGGTGAGATAGACAGCCAAAATTTTGTTGCAGTTATATGTTGAAGGACATTTTATGAATGAGGATGATTGATGTTTAATTTATAATGTGTTACATTAATATAATGCATTTTCTTGTTCTCATAATCCCCAAATCTATCTCACTTATGGATGCTTGGTGTATTTTCCCTAGTTAAGGTCACTATTATCCAGGCCGATGGGATTGCTAAACCAAAAGGTAGGTGTTCTTTACCTTCTTTGAGGTATCTCCATATTACTTTCCATAAAAGTTGTATTAGTTTGCAGTCCCACCAGCAGTGGACAAGTGTTTCTTTCTTTCTGTATCCATGCCAGCACTTTTATGGGGCCATTTTGATAAGAGCCATTCTCAGTGGTGTTAGGTGATATCTCATTGTGGTTTTTGATTTGCATTTCCCTGATGATTAGAGATATTGAGAATTTTTTCATCTGTTTATTAGCTATTAGACTATCTTCATTTGAAAAGTTTCTGTTCATGTCATTTGCCTACTTTTTAATGGGGCTATTTGACATTTTTGTTGTCGATTAGTTTGAGTCCTTTGTAGAATCTGGTTATCAGCCCTTTATCAGATACACACTTATTTACAAAATATTCATTACAAAATTTTACAAAGAGGTAGACAAGACCTAGAGAAGACTTCGTAAATATTTTGTAAAATTTGAAATGAATATTTTGTAAATAAAGGTACATTTAGCTACAATCTCTCATTTCTCTAGGTATGGCAACATTGGGGGGTAACATTTGGGACACCTATACGTTATAACAGTCTTTACAAGGCTGTATGACCTCGGAAAATAATACTAGGACCAAAGAGTAGAAATCACAAGAAGGCACTCTTTGTTTTAATATAGGTATATATTATGTTAAAGTATATCTCTGATGTGAAAACATTGATGTAGGGTAAAACTTACTAATAACGTGCTCTAGATATAGCATCATTGGTGATTGGTATCCCTAACACCTATGTTTTAGTCTATTTTGTGCTGCTATAACATAATAAATACCAGAGATGGGGTGATTTATAACGAACAAAAATTTGTTTTCTCACACTTCTGCCAGTTGGGAAGTCCAAGACCAAGTCCAAGATCAAACACCATTTGGTGTTTGGTGAGGGCCTTCTTGCTGTGCCCTTACTGGGCGGAAAGCTGTAAAGCAAGAGAATAAGCTAGAGGATTACTTCATGAAGCCTCTTTTCAAGGACCAATTTATTCAGGGAGGGATGCAAGATGGCCAACTGAAGCCAGCTTTTGGCACAGGCTCCTGTCCAGAGGGAAAAATAATGGCCAGAAATAACCCAATAAAGTGGAAGATCGGGAACTGAGCTAAGAGAGAGGATCAATAGGTTCACATCATGCCTGCTCCGGCAAGCTGGGACTCCCAGGAAACAAATTTCAGGTACAAAACCCATCCCAAAGAGGATGGGAATCCTTTACCTCCCCTACCCCCAGGAGAGCAGCCTGAGGCATAGAGAACAGAGGACCTTCTGTTTCACCAAAGGGGAGAGAACGACTGAGGGCTGGGACTCCCTCCACAGAGAGATACGCTACAAGTCCAGGCAAGAGACAAAAGTTGATTTAATACTCTCCCTACCTTCCTGAATGCCCAATCCACCTCTCTGCCCTCTCCTGGCAGTCTGGAAGACTACCCTCTGAAAAATCCGGAGCGTTTGGCAGATTTTTGCTAGGGTGGGGGACCTCATGAGCTATGCAGCAGTTGCGCTGAAGCAGGGAGTCACAAGGGGAGAGAGGCTTGCCCTGTGTTGGAAAGAGCATAGCTCTGCACCCATACTACCAACCACTGTCCCCCAGCTCCCCAGATTGGCAGCCTGAGGTGAACAGCTCAGCTCCACACCAGGCTCCTGCGACTGGTGGCAGGCGGCGACTCCCCCCAGCTCCTGCGACCTATGGCCCATGGCCAGCAACTCACACCTGGCCCTTGCAACCCACGGCAGGCAACCCCCGCCTGGTTCCTGTGACCCGCAGCCAGCCACTCTTGCCCAGTTCCTGCAACCCCTGAAGCTCCAGAGGTCGGTGACTCTTCCCTTTGGCTTCCTGCCCAGCTCCTATGGCCAAGGCCGGGGGTTAGTGGCTCTGCCCTCCAGTTCCCCACCTGGCTCCTGTGACCATTTCAACCAGTGGAAATGCCCTCCAGCTCCCCACTGACTCCAGTGACCTGCACGCAGCAGTACCCCAGACTGGTGGCACCACACCTGACAATGACAGCATCACCCCTGACAGTGATGGTGGCTCCACAGTCCCTCCCACCGGGGTCAAATTGAGCTGCCAGTGGACCCCCACTGCCTAGATGTTGAGGATCTTTTGAACTCTCCCACCAGATCAGTGTTTGTGTTGACTGGGACAATTGGTTTGGAACTCTTGACCTGGGCCAATCACCCAGGGACCCACCGAGGTTGTACCCTGGTTATGTTGTTTTGGGAGTGTGGGATTTTCTCCTTCCAGTTGTTGCCTGTGTGTAGGGGGGGTGTCTTAGTTGGTTATATATCTCCACAGCTGAGATTTCAGCCCAAAGCCGCTGATTCACTAGGATTAGACAAAGACTAGCTGAGTATAGGTCAACGCCATCTAGCTGCACCACACCAAGCAGGTCCCCAGAGTTTCATGTTGTACTTCTGAATGGGACCTTTGTAAAGTTCTAAGGGAAGAGCTGCAATCACTAGTCCCAGTTCTTTGGTAAAGGGCTGGTTAATTACAAATCCAGGAGTCCTCAAATCAATTTCACCTTGCCAGCTTCTCTAGCCAAACAGTGAAAAATAACCATTGGGCAGAATCAGCAGAAAAACACTGGTAACATGAATAATCAGAGATCAACTCCCCTAAGGAATGACAAAGGAGACAGAAGAGAAGATCCCATCCATAAATAAATGGCTGATATGTCAGAAATCAAATTCAGAATGTGGATTGCAAAGAAGATTAACAGAATGGAGGTAAAGATGGAATTAGAAATTCAAGGGGCAATTCAAAAGTTGTCTCAAGAATTCAATGAATTCAAAGACAAAACGACCAAAGATTCTGACACATTGCAGCCCTCAAAGATCTGAGAAATACAGAAGAATCCTTAAGTAACAGAATAGAGCAGGCCGAAGAAGGTATCTCTGAAATTGAAGACAAAGCTTTTGAATGCTCCCAAACATTCAAAGAGGTAGACAAGTGGACAGCAAAAACGGATCATTCCCTGAGAGAATTGTGGGACCACTCCAAAAAAGGAAACATTCACCTCACAGGAATCCTTGAAGAAAAAGAGGATGGTCCAAAAAATACAAATACTCTATTCCAAGACATAATTGAGGAGAACTTTCCAAGCATGGCAAGAGATACTGAAATTCAGATAGCAGACAGTTTCAAACAACGGCCTGACTCAACCCGAATAAAGCATCTTCTAGACACGTTATAATTAACGTTGACAAGGTTAATATGAAGGAGAAAATCCTGCAAACAGCCAGATGTAAGAAAATCATAACCTACAAGGGGAAGAATATTATAGTGACTGCAGATCTCTCTGATGAAACTTTTCAAGCCAGAAGAGGATGGTCATTGACCTTCAATCTCCTAAAACAAAACAACTTTCAGCCCAGGATCCTGTATTCAGCTAAACTGAGCATCATTTATGATGGAGAAGTTACATACTTTAATGAAATACAAATGTTGAAGAAATTTTCCATAACCAAACCAGTTCTTCAGGATATCCTCAAACCCATCCTCCATAATGACCAGCACAATGCTCTACCACCTAAGTAAACTCGCTCTGAAATTCTTGACCAAAATCCAATTTCCACAGTGGTGAAAAGATTCAATGTCCACTGGACTTCGAAAAACTTGACACCCAAAATACTACCAGGCTTATCAATACTCTCAATTAATGTGAATAGTTTAAACTGTCCTCTTAAGAGGCACAGGTTGGCTGACTGGATACAAAAACTCAGGCCAGATATCTGCTACTACAAGCATCTCATCTTACCTTAAAGGATAAATATAGACTCAGGGTGAAGGAATGGGCATCTGCAATCCAGGCAAACAGAAATCAGAAAAAAGCAGGGGTGGCAATTCTATTTGCAGATACACTAGGCTTTAAACCAACAAAAGTAAGGAAAGACAAGGATGGTCACTTCATATTTGTTAAGGGAAACACTCAACATGATGAGATGTCAATTATTAACATTTATGCACCCAACCAGAATGTTTCTCAATTTATAAG
>CAUYRH010104359.1:0-20832 GCA_963574655.1 Perodicticus potto
TTTTTTTGAGACAGAGCCTCAAGCTATCACCCTGGATAGAGTGCCGTGGCATCACAGCTCACAGCAACCTCCAGTTCCTGGGCTCAAGCGAGTCTCCTGCCTCTGCCTCCCAAGTAGCTGGGGCTACAGGTGCCCACCACAACACCTGGCTGTTTTTTGGTTGCAGCCGTCATTGTTGTTTGGCGGGCCCAGGCTGGATTCGAACCCGCCAGCTCAGGTGTACGTGGCTGGCGCCTTAGCCCGTTGAGCCACAGGCGCCAAGCCTATTCTATTATTTTCTTACTTCCTGGCACAGTGGGCTGTTTCAAGCTCATTTGTACTTTTTCTTGTCATAATCCAGAAATCGACGGTTTCTCCAAGAGGCCTTGGTTTGTTCAGTGAAGAATGTTGCTGAGTAACCAGGGTCTGGGAACCAGGACTGCTCATTGTTGTGGGGTTTTGCTGTTCATTGCCCCTGTTAGTGACAGAGATAGGGAACGTGTGTCATACCTATGTGTGTACAGCATAGGGAACGTGTGTACATACCTATGTGTGTACGGCACACACACGCACTCGTGGGCACGTGCAGTTCTCTATCTAACTACGGATGTTGAAGCCCTTGGTTCATGCCAGTACCATTTTTTAATCCGGCATCACAGGTTCATTCTAGTTTTCCCCCTTTTTATATATTTGTTGATCTCTTCTCTAACAGCAAGAAATCAGTTTCCATTTTCTTTAATATATTTGTGTATTGACCAGTTTTTCCTCTGTACATTGACCAGTTCATTATAGTCCCTTGGGTGGCCAGTTTACAGAGGTCACCTTTGCTTCTCTTGCCTGCTGCCTGCATGAAGTTGCTCTTCCCACTCCCACAGGGATCTAAGCTCCTGCCTGGGGCCAGCCATGGGCCCACGTGGATGGCCTCTCACCCCCCCTGGCTTCAACGTCAGGGACTTTTTTTCTCCTGGACTCACAGGGTAGGGTGTACTCCCTACCCTGCCTGAGTGCTTAGCCTTGCGCCAGGTGGGCCTCTGTGGGCCTGTCCACCACTGCTGGTGGGGCCGGTCTTGTGTTCTGGTTCTCGCCTTTTTTTTTTTTTTTTTGAGACAGTCTCACTCCGTTGCCGTTGATAGAGTGCTATTGTTTCATAGCTTACGGCAACCTAAAACTCCTCGGTTCAAGCGATCCTCTTGCTTCAGCCTCCCAAGTAGCTGGGACCTCAGGTGCCCGCCACAAATCCCACTTAGTTTTCTGTTTTTAGTAGAGACGGGGTCTCGCTCTTGCTCAGGCTGGTGTCCAACTCCTGAGCTCAGAAAGTCCACCTGCCTTGGCCTCCTAGAGTGTTGAGATTACAGGTGTGGGCCTCCCTGCTGGGCCTGCCTCTGACTGAAAGATTTAGAAAAAGGAGGAGGAAAAGAAAGAGATCTTTTAATTTGTGTGTGTGCTTCTGTCTTTCTCCCCACCTCTTTCTCTTTCTCTTCCTCCCCCTCCCGCCTCTTCCTTTCTGTCTCTTTCTTCATTGCCTTTTCTTTTCTTATTCCCCTGCTCCTCTTTCTCTTTTTGTCTTTTTCTCCCTCTTATTCTTTCTTTCTCTCTCCCTTTTTTTTTTCTTTTTGAGACAGAGTCTCACTATGTCACCCTTGGGAGAGTGCTGTGGCGTCACAGCTCACAGCAACCTCCAACTCTTGTGTTTAAGCAATTCTCTTGCCTCAGCCTCCCAAGTAGCTGGAACTACAGGCACCTGCCACCCGCCCGTCTATTTTTTTGTTGTAGTTGTCATTGTTTTAGCAGGTCCGGGCCAGGCTTGAACCCGCCAGCTTTGGGGTACGTGGTTGGCGCCCTCCTCACTGAGTTATGGGCACTGAGCCGGAATGACAGTTTCTTTTTTCTTTCTTTTTTGGGACAGAGCCTCAAGCTGTCACCCTGGATAGAGTGCTATGGCATCACAGCTCACAGCAACCTCCAACTCCTGGGCTCAAGCGAGTCTTCTGCCTCCGCCTCCCAAGTAGCTGGGACCACAGGCGCCGGCCACAACGCCCGGCCATTTTTTGGTTGTAGCCATCATTGTTGTTTGGCGGGCCCGGGCTGAACTCGAACCCGCCAGCTCAGGTGTACGTGGCTGGCGCCTTAGCCTGTTGAGGCAAAGGCGCCGAGCTGGAATGACAGTTTCTTAATAGGATTTACTCTACAAACAAGTTCTTGATGACTTTTATTAATTTGGTGTGATTTTGGTGAAAATATTTATGTCTCAAACATTTTTGGGTGGCAGAATGTCACTGGGGTTAAACCCTAGGTGAGAGCATCCCGAACCTCTTGTAATGAGAATGCAAAATTACTCTTCAAATAGAGGTACGGTTATTTTGTTACATGTATCATTGGTTTTGAAAGAAAGAGGCACAGAGAGCAACAAAGAGGCCGAGGGCTCACAGATGGGCCTGCTTGCTGGCCGGAGGTATATGTGTTATCTCATACTGCTGCCTTTGTCTCTAATATTTTTCCAGAAGTGGTGCCATCTGACAGTCTTATTACTTTAGCTTTGAAGGCTTAGAGAACAAAATCCTTAGAATTTGGATGTTTACACATCCTTCCTTAGTTTTTTCCTCCTTTTCTTTCCCCTTTAATATTGTCAGAGCATCAAGGAACTGAGGAGCCCATGAGGGCGGCCTGTAGAGGCGACTTCTCTGATGAGCTCGTGCAGGCAGTGGGTACCTGCTTGGTGTTTATGGCTTACAGTATATGCTCTATATTGGATCCAAGCACTCTGAGAGCCCTTGTTAGATATTATTAGTTCATCTTGCAGAGAAATGAATGGAATGTTCACCTCACCTGTGACGTGTTGCATTCCAAATGAACATGATAGCATATCTGTGCCAAAATTAGGTTTTATTACTTGTACTTATCTTTGTTAGATTTTATATGATCTCTGTATTATTATCATCAGCATTTTCTACGCAATGATTTGCTGTCTATTTTATGTCTTTTTTCTTTTTCCACTGTATAATTAATCAAGTGATGCAGAATATATATATATATATATTTTTTTTTTTTTTACAGTTTTTGGCCAGGGCTGGGCTTGAACCTGCCACCTCTGGCATATGGGGCTGGCGCCCTACTCTTATGTTTTTATACATAAATATATATGTAAATTATTTTCTGAGCTGCTGATTTGCTGGATATAATTTGCTTTTATAATTTTAGTTGTAGACGTTGTCTTCATCTAATTTTGGAAGTTTTATTTGCGTCAGTTCAGCAGTGAATAAGTTATATGCACCAAGGGCATGAATTTGAATAAGAATCATTTGTCCAAGTAGCTTACAGTGAAATTGCATATGTGTGTGTCTGTGTGTGGGTACCCGTGTAATGTGATCATTGTTATGATGGATTGATAGAATGCAAAGTGCTGTGGGAACACAGTAGAGAGGCACTTGGCTAAACTAGGGATTCAAGGAAGAATTCCTGGAAGAGTTGTTGCCTGAGCTGGGTTGTCAGGAGTGTTGAGAGTTAGGTGAGTGAAGATGGGAGGGACTGTTGCTCTTGTAGGGAGCAACTGGAGTAAAGATGAAGCGATCAGGATCTCAGAGAAGTGATGAAAATAAACCTAATGTGCAGCTGGTATCAGTGCTGACATGCTGTGTGTTAGGAATTGGGTGAGAGGAATCAAGTTCAACACTGGGGTGGCCGCTCAGCTCAGCTCTGTGTACAGACAGATCATACATCATTGCCTGAAGGCAGAGATCTCAAGGGAAACAATCAAAGCTAGCAATTCCAGTGGAAGTGGACAGTAGTATTTTTATGTTGTTGAATAATCATTCGCTATTTTTATGAAATAAAAAAACTACTTCAAAAATTTGATTTCAGAAGAAACTGTTTTGATTTCTCATTAAGATATTGAAACAAAAATATTCATATTGTGAAGATGAGTCTTATTTTGTTTTATTATTAAATCATAGCTGGGTACATTAGTGCAATCAAGGGGTAAAGAAGAGTCTTTTTGCTTTTTAGTAAAGTAGTTCCTCCTTAACTAAACATTTTCTCTCAATAAACAAAATAGGAACTATTTCACGTTGAGCTTAGGCCTCTCTCCTCTCTCGGTCTCAGTGTATATACATGTATAAGGGCTGTCCAGAGAGTTTCCAGCCTTTTTTATACTATTTTTTTCATAGAACATGGACATGGCTGGATACTTTCCAGACAGCCTGTGTAAATATAAGTGTGTATGTACCTATATACACAAACACGTATATAAACATTTGTGAATAAATGGAGCAGTATTTTGCATTTATTGTGTGACCTTCAGTGAGAAAATTCTTGCTGAGAATTTCAACCAAATTCTATGTTCCTTAATTAAAACTATAAATTTAATGGTAAGCTAGCAACATTTTCGTTATTTTGATATTTCCATTTCTAATTTAGGTGATACAGTAGTATTTCAACATGGAGTAGCTACTGTAATAATTGAAGCCAATGATGATCCAAATGGTATTTTTTCTCTGGAGCCCATAGACAAAGCAGTGGAGGAAGGAAAGACCAATGCATTTTGGTGAGTATATTTGGGTAACGCAAATTCAAAATTGAGTGAAGCAAAATAAAATTGCTAAGTATGTAAAAATTTGAAATAATTGTTCATTTTTCAACCTTAAAAGTATTAGTCAAAAATTGAATAATTTCAAAATTGGCAGTCTGAATGGATGGTAAACTTTGTTTATTTTGTTGCCACTTATCTTCTGAGAAGGAGCAATTACTCTTCCCACTGTCCTCACGTCGCCACCCGAACTTCAATCCTTGTCAGAACTGAGAAACTGTGAATTATCCACGGTCTGCAGGAACTCTTCTCCCACATGATATGTGATTATTCTCACCCAGGGCTTTGCTTTATATTTGCTTTATAAAAACCTTTTGCTAGTTATCATCTAAATATTTTTTAATCGAGCTTAGAATTTGTCTTTCAGCATGGACTTTGTTTTTTTTTTTTTTTTTTTGTAGAGACAGAGCCTCACTTTATCGCCCTCGGTAGAGTGCAATGGCTTCACAGCTCACAGCAACCTCCAACTCCTGGGCTTAGGCGATTCTCTTGCCTCAGCCTCCCGAGTAGCTGTGACTACAGGCGCCCGCCACAATGCCCGGCTATTTTTTGGTTGCAGTTCGGCCGGAGCCGGGTTTGAACCCGCTGCCCTCAGTATATTGTGCCTGTGGCCCAATATACTGACTTCCTGACTGAGCCACAGGCGCCGCCCATCGGCATGGACTTTGAAGAAAGACTTTTAAGAATGCTTTTCTTTATTAAAATTTTACCTTCCCATGAGATTCTTCGTAGTTGCTCAGTAGATCTGGCTGACTGGTTTATTTAAAGATAAATACAAAAAGTATAGTTCTAAGGTAACACGGAAAGCTCCCACTAGTGTTAGATTCACTACTTATACATTTTTCATACAGATTAATTTTCTTTAATTTGTTATGTAGGATTTTGAGGCACCGAGGACACTTTGGCAATGTCTCTGTGGCTTGGCAGCTGTTTCAGAATGATTCTGCTTTGCAGCCCGGACAAGAGTTTTATGAGACTTCAGGGACTGTGAACTTCATGGACGGAGAAGGAGCAAGGCCAATAATTCTCCATGCTTTTCCAGATGCAATTCCTGAGTTCAATGAATTTTTTATTCTAAAGCTTGTGAACATTTCAGGTGCTGAATTTTTTCTAATTCTAATTTTGCCACGAAATTCTGCATTTTATACTAAATAATTACAGTTGTACACATGCCATTGATGAAGAAGTAAGTGTGTCTTCATCATCTGATTTTCAGTATCTGCTTGCCCTTCTTTATTGTTATTTTTAACATTCTTTTTTTGTGTGTGTCTTAGCTTAGTTCAGTTATATGGATGGGGGCTTATCTTCATCATCAAACTCATAAATAGATTTTTCCCACACCAAATACATTGTCTCCAACAAAACATAGATGGAAAGTAGGAAGTCCAGATTCATGGGAGCTTAAAGTTTAGTCTATGTGTCATAATTTAAGCATTCGATTTTCCCATCTATTTTCATTTTAAGCCCAGGAATTAAACCCCTCTACTTCATATACATGTTCTCTTTTCATGCTTGACTGATTAGTAATAAAATGATGCTGAACCAATGTTTTTTGATATCATGCCCCTAAGAATGTGGTGAAAGCCATATGGTGACGCTATTGTTCATCGATGAGTCCAATATTTAACCAAAAGTTTTGTTTGCTAAACAAATTCCTTTTTCTTCACGTTATACCAGAAATGCTTGCAATTCAGGTTGCTCACTCATTATACATACTCTATGACAGGTGGATCTCCAGGTCCTGGGGGCCAACTAGCAGGAGCCAACCTCTGGGTGACGGTCATGATTCCATTCAATGATGATCCGTTTGGAGTTTTCATCTTGGATCCAGGGTGTTTAGAGAGGGAAGTGGCAGAAGATGTACTCTCAGAGGACGATATGTCTTATATCACCAGATTCACCATCTTGAGGCAGCAAGGTGTCTTTGGCGATGTGCGCATTGGCTGGGAAATCCTGTCCAGTGGGTTCATTTCTGGTTTGCCACCAATGATAGATTTTTTACTGGTTGGAATTTTCCCCAGCACTGTGCATTTACAGCCACACATGCGGCGTCACCACAGCGGAACCAATGCTTTATACTTCACTGGGGTAGAGGGTGCCTTTGGGACTGTTAATCCAAAATACCACACCTCCAGGAATAACACAATCGCCAACTTTTCATTCTCGGCTTGGGTGATGCCTAATGCCAATACGAATGGATTTGTTATAGCAAAGGATGATGGTAATGGAAGCATCTACTACGGGGTAAAAATTCAGACAAACGAGTCCCATGTGACACTTTCCCTTCATTACAAAACTTTGGGCTCCAATGCTACATACATTGCCAAGACAACAGTCATGAAATACTTAGAAGAAAGTGTTTGGCTTCATCTTCTAATTATCCTGGATGATGGTATAATTGAATTCTACCTGGATGGAAATGTGACGCCCAGGGGAATCAAGAGTCTGAAGGGAGAAGCCATTATGGACGGTGAGTGTCTTCATCATAACTGGGACAAGTGAACGTTGAAGTTTCTAAAATTGTGAATTTGAATAAATGCTAACAGGTATTTAAAAGTCTTGTTTCTGTATTTGTTGGATTTCTTTAAACAAAACTATGTGCCTACCAAAACCATGATAAATTCTGAGTGATGTAGAAATAAATCTGGCAAAGCCCTTGGAACCAGGCTCCCAGAGAGAGAGGCACGACAGATCAGTACAATACATCGTAGGAAGAAAGAACAAGATGATGAAGGAAGGACATTGTCCCTCTGGTGGGTGGTAGGAGGGTGGTGATTGATATTACAGGCAGAGTGAGTGACTGTAGAAATGTGAAACAGAATGTTGTATCTGGGGAACTGTTGCTATTTCAGGATTGCTGAGGTGGAAGGTGGTGGGCATAAGGTTTTTAAAAGAAATCAGGAGAGAAGAGTCACATTAAAAATGATTATAGGGTTTCTAGTATGAGACATAAATTGGTGAATCTATGTAGTGCTTTGAAGAGATAATCTCTGTTGGCTTTATGGTGTGTTTCCTGCTTGGGAAGCATATAGATTTCTGTTACTGTTGATACAATCACCATGCACTCCCAGACTTTCCATCCTGTGATTTAATTCTGCTTTGTGTTTGGTAGAGGTAGAGATAGAGCTAGCGCTTAATGGAATATTTTCCTTCTGAATCTCCTGCATTAGATATTTGGTTATGTATATTTTTTCAGCCTACGAAATTGTAGGCAAAAGAAACAAGATGCACCATTTTCTATTCCAGCGACTGTGCTTACAGCACTTTGTGGCGTTAAATTCACCTTTTGATTGTGTGAATACATACCATGTAATCTGTTAACTTTGATTCCTTTGGTGATGGTTAATAATGGTGGAATGGGAATGGAAAAGACTTCAGGAAGTGAGAGTTGGTGTTTCTTTTCTTTTTTTGGCTTACTGCAAATAGGTTATTGTTATACTTTTTAACTTAGAAAGAAAATTTTATTTTTATTTATTTATTTTTAAAATTTGAGATAGAGTCTCACTCTGTCATCTTGGGTAGAGTGCTGTGGCATCATAGCTCACAGCAACCTCAAACAGGGCTTGAGCAATCCTTCTGTATCAGCCTCCTGAATAGCTGGGACTATAGGCGCCTGCTCCAATGACCAGCTAGTTTTTCTGTTTTTAGTACAGACAGGGTCTCTCTTTCTCTCTCTTTTTTTTTTTTTTTGAGACAGAGCCTCAAGCTGTTGCCCTGGGTAGAGTGCTGTGGCGTTACAGCTCACCGGCTATTTTTTGGTTGTAGTTGTCATTGTTGTTTGGCAGGCCTGGGCTGGATTTGAACTCGCCAGTTCTGGTGTATGTGGCTGGCGCCTTAGCTACACAGGGTCTCATGCTTAGAGAGGCTGGTCTGGACCTCCTGAGCTCAAGCAAGCCACTCTTCTTGACTCTCAGAGAGCTAGGGTTACAGATGTGAGTCACTGCACTCGCCAGTAGGTGTATATTTTTTAAAGTTATTGATGAAATGTCGTACCTTTTATTCTATAAAATATATAAAACTATACATATCATACATGTACAGGTAAATGAATTTTTTAAAACTTAAAATTCATTAATTTTGGCATTCGTGTAACCGGCCCCCATATCATGACACGGAGTATTCCAGAAGTCCCCTTTGGCTCTTCTCCAGTCACTAACAACCCTGCCTCCATACTATTGGCATTGATAAGAGAACATTACATTAGCTTTTCCTGTTTTTAAATTTATGTCAATAGAATTGAGCAGTATGTACAGTTCAGTGTCTGGTTTCTTTGTTAGGTATTGTCTAGGAGGTTTACTCATATTTTTGTCTGTTTTAGATATTTTATGCTCGTAACTATATAGGGTTCCATTATGTAACTATAACACAATTTATTCATGCTGTTTTTAATTTCTATTTGGGTGGTTTCCAGTTTGGGGCTATTATATATAGTATTTCTATGAATATTCTACATATTTTTGATGAACATGTCTGCTGTATTCATTTCTATTGAATACATTTATTCCTAGGGATAGAACTGTTGAATTAGAATGTGCATATATTCATTTTTAGTAAGTAACTGCTTAACAGTTTTTCAAAATAGTTGAACCCATTTACACTGTTATGTCTGGTTATGAGAGTTCTATTTCATCAATACTTACCTTTTCATATCTTTAATTTTAATCATTGTAGTAGGTTTATTTATAATTGCATTTCATGGTTTCAAACAGAAATATTTTAAAGAAATAATTATATGGTCAATGTAGGAAAATTGAAAAGTATACATAGAAAACAAAAATAAAATTACTCAAATGCTATTATTCAATAGCCACTGTAAACATTTGTACTTGTTTTAACATTTTACATACACTATAAATATATATTTCACTATTTTTCTCTTTTATTGTAAATGTAATACATGTCTATTCCATAACATTTGGAAAGTATAAGACAGTATTAAAATGCAAAGTGAATATTACTGTATTCCCTGTATTGTGAAGGAACCACTCTAACATATTGGCATCTTTGTAACTTTTTTAGTTTGAATGATTTGGCATTGTAATTTCAGTTGAAACTAAAATTAGATATATAATGATCATTATTGTTCCAGAGATGATTCACAAAAGCAAAGCGCTGATAATCCTCAAATTTCATAGTGCTTTACATTTATAAGGCATTTCCAATATGCTGCCTAATCCTCACTTTACAATAATTCACTATGTTAAGGGGATAAGGAAATAGAAATCAGAATCAGTAAGTAAATTAGCCAGTGTCACACAGTGCAATAATAAAGGATACTTTTTTTTTTCAAGAACCACTGCCAAGACTTACATAAATCTTAGTTGAGTTACTAGAGAAGGAACAAGGAAAGAAGTGAAAATCTGTGAAATTCTGAAAAGGGCTGTTATTGAGTGTATAGTGACATAGTTGAGCTATATGTTATTGTAGAAAAGATTCCCTATGACTTGCAAATAATGTTGTTTCTGAAAGAAATACTTCTATTTCTCTATCTTTTCCATTAGTTGTTTGGATAAAGAGACATATTTGGCCCACAGCAACTTTTTTCCTGAATTCTCAAAACTTTAACTCAAGACAAGTTTTAATACATTATTTTTAAGTTTTTCTTCTCATTTGAATACATTTACCAATTCCTTTAATATGAAATGTCATAAATCCCAATGATTATGGATTCTCTTTTTATCATAATAAAAGCTGTCGTTTATCTGATTGTATATTAGTTATACAAAAGTTTTATTTATCCAAAAATATCTTTCACTAAAATTGTTTTGCTTTCTGAATCACACAGTTTAGGACAGCATAGTTGTGGACACTGTAGCATTTAAACCGTCTCTAATTTCAGGTCCTGGAACCCTGCGCATTGGGGCAGGGGTAAACGGCAGTGACAGATTTACAGGTCTGATGCAAGATGTGAGGTCCTATGAACGGAGACTGAGCCATGAAGAAATTTATGAACTTCATGCCACGCCTGCGAAGAGTGATTTGCACCCCATTTCCGGATATCTGGAGTTCAGACAGGGAGAAACTAACAAATCATTCATTGTTTCTGCAAGAGACGACAACGAAGAGGAAGGGGAAGAATCATTCATTCTGAAACTTGTCTCTGTGTACGGAGGAGCTCGTATTTCTGAAGAAAATTCTACAGCAACATTAGTAATACAAAAGAGTGACAATGCCAATGGCTTGTTTGGTTTCACGGGAGCTTGTATACCAGAGGTGAGTAGTGAGCTTGGAGAGTTTTGGAATTAAAAAAATTCATTGTAGGTGGATTTATGTTTGGACGTGGCTTGCTTTCATTTGGTAAGATTGCTTGAGTAGCTACTCCAAGTCCAAAAGTATGCTAGGGCCAGTGCTTGCAAAGATAAATTAGAAGTTTTGTGCTTTTAGAAGTTTACAGTTTGAATCAGCTTCATGAGCTGATAGAAATTCGCCAATGAAACTTCAACAATTAGCTTTAAAGTTAATGCTTTTCAAAGAGCATATAATTTACTTTTGGCTACTGTTTTAGATACCACGTTTTAGTAAATTAAATAATACATATTGAAAGCTTGTGTGAAGAATTATAATTGCAACTTTAGTAAGATTTTTTTTTTGGTATTTTTTTTCATTTGTGAGAGGTACTTAAATAACTATTACAGCATTCTTCCATGTTGGGTGTAAATGTCTTTCTCATCCACCCTCTTGGCTGGCTTAATTCATTAGGCGTCTTACTGCACTTATCAGTTCTTTCCGAGTTTTCAAAGATTCATAATCATCTTAGTTTCCTGAGCAGTAATGTGAGAGCTCTTAAAAGTACTTCACAGGTGTTGTGTGTGACAGCAACAGCTCGGCGTCCATGAAAGGATGCCAAGGAACAAGATAGTCATTTTGCAAGTTGGTTTTAATTGGTTTAGGAAGGTGTATGTGTAAATTGAAATGATTAAAAAAAATGAGTAGAGCTCACGAAGAACCTCAGTCATAGGCTTATTGCACCTTACATGGAGATGCCTGGCTCTCTGGGGTTGAGCGTCTTGAGAGCTCTTCAAAGGTGGTCTTTTCATACATCAGAAATACAACATCCAAGACTAGGGAGGACAAATGCCACAAAAATTTACAACTTAAAAAAGAAATATGCTTACTTACATATAAAGATAATAAACATGTCTTCCCATACTTAAATACATATTCAGCCATCAAACAACTTTTACACGATAACTCCTTTGTACCTTTCTGATAGTATATAATATAGTTGTAACAAGTGTTAATTATCACTTTATTTTATAGGGTTAGAAACGGAGGTTTAGAGGCCTGAGAAAATAACCCAAGGTGAATTAATGAGACAAGATCAAATTGAACGCCTGACTCAGAGCGTGGCAGTGACTAGTGCTTAATGAATATTAGTTTTCCGCTTTCGTTTTACTGCCAAGATACAACGGGAAGAAGTGGAATCTGATCCCTTATCTTGTGACTTCTAACCTGTTGTCCGTCCTTCTGTATCTTTAATATTGTCATCTCTGTTTTTAAAAAGACAGTTGACCTTTATTGAGCTGTGAGAACCATTAGGTGCCATGTCAAGTCAGATTCCCGCAGGTGCCTTCAGGATCTCGCCCTGCTTATGCTCTGACCTGATCTTCTCTCATCTCCCTCTGGTCGGGATGTTTTAGCCCAGCTCGCTTCATTTCAGCTCCACCTTCATGGCATCAGCACGGACTACCCTCTTTCTCTGGGACACCTTTATTCCAGATCTTCATGTTTACTCATTGAAGTCTCAGTTCCAAAGGCGTCTCCTCAGTGAGAATGTTCCTATGTAGAGGAATTGATCGCCTTCTCTTAATTTACCACTTTTTAGTCATTTGCCTAGTTTTAATTTTATTGTAACATTGGTCATGTTCTTAAATTCCCTTTGGCGTTTATAAGTCTACTTATTTGCCAGCCATCTTCCTCTATGACAAAACTGAAAGAGCTCAGAGTAACTTTGGTGCCGTTGCTCAGTTGGTTAAAGAACCTGTCTAATAGAAAAGAGCTCTGAGCACAGAGGTCTTACTGTTCATTACTGACTCCGTAACACCAAGAATAGGGTACAGGAAGTGTTCACTAGACTTAGTTCCACTTATGTTGGAACTTAGGACCATACAGAGGGTAATGAAAAATGTACACATAATTTAAGAAAGGAAAAAACTGTGTTAAAATTGGTAGTACTGTGGCCAAGCACGGTGGCTCACTCTTGTAATCCTAGCCTTCTGGGAAGCCGAGGTGGGTGAATTGCTTGAGCTCAGGAGTTCAAGACCAGCCTAAGGAACAGCGAGACCCCGTCTCTAAAAATATCTGAGTGTTGTGTGCTTCTACTCTCAGCTACTTGGGAGGCTGAGGCAAGAGGATTGCTTGAGCCCAAGAGTGTGAGGTTGCTGTGAGCTATGATGCCACAGCACTCTACTGAGGGGGACAAAGTGAGGCTCTGTCTCCAGAAAAATAGCTGAGACAGGAATTTAAGAAGGTTACAGAATTTTCCTTTTTGAAAATGTTAAGAACAGAAGCAGAGAACTCTTACTTTCATCCTGATGTGATCTGAAGATAGGAGTCTTAAAATATTTTTATTATCATAATCATCAACAACAATATTTGGTGGTTACTTACCAAAGTCATTCTCAAAGAGCAGCCTAAGGACCTCTGACATTTCTTGAGATCCTTTCAGGGTGTCTCTTAGATCAAACCTAATTTTATAAAAATAAGAATACATAGTTTGAATTTTTCATTTTATTGATATTTACACTATAAAAGCAATGGTTTTCTGAACTGTTGGATGAAGGTACTGGTGCCAAACTGTACCCGTACCCATAGTTTAAAAAGTACTAATTTCATATAAAAATGCCTTTGATGAAGCAGTAAAATGTATTAATTTTATGAAATCTCGACTCTTGAATACTTACCTTTTTAAGTCCATGTCACTAAATGAGCAACATGAGTAAGCCCTTCTGCTGATTACCTCCTTTGTTGTATTGAAGAAAAGTGCTTGGGCAGATTTTAAGTTGTGAGTTGATCTTGTTCTTTTCATAGCATACATTATTACTTGAAAAAATGACCGTTCTGGTCATTGGGCTTAGGTATTTGCAGATATTTTCACGAAAATGAATGGAGTGAGCCTGTGATTGCAAGGAAAACAATGACAGGTCTTGCCAATGATAAAAATTCAGTTTTCTGGCTGAGCATGGTGGCTCAGGCCTGTAATCCCTGCACTCTGGGAAGCTGAGGTGGGTGGATTGCTTGAGCTCAGGAGTTCAAGACCTGCCTGAGGAAAAGCGAGACCCCATCTCTGAAAATATCTGAGTGTTGTGGTAGTTGCCTCTACTCTCAGTTACTCGGGAGGCTGAGGCAGGAGGATTGCTTGAGCCCAAGAGTGTGAGGTTGCTGTGAGGCCACAGCACTCTATAAAGTGAGAGGGTGGCAAAGTGAGACTCTCTCTCTCAAGAAAAAAAAAAAAAATTCACTTTTTCAAGCAGACATTTTAATTTCAGAAAATCTTTATCTGCTAAAGTGAGCTGGACTATTTCCCAATATTTAAAGATTTTTCAGATAAGGTTGATACTGATACTAACCAGTGTGGCTATTTTGTGTAATAAAATAGGTCAGTTCAGTAAACCTGTATTTTCCAGATAATGCATGTTGTTGCAAAATCATGCACACTTGAAAGATTTATTCAAAGAGCAGGGTAGACCAATGGATCTTAATATACTGGAATATGCTTTCACATTGCAACTAAACACTAAGAAATTGCTACTTGTCAAATTTTGGTAAAGTATCAAGGAAGTATACCCACAATTATCTGAAAAGACTATTAAAATCTTCCTTTTCTGGTTATATCTCTGTGTGAGGCTGGATTTTCTTTCTACACTTCAATCAAAATAACACATAGAAACAAACAAATTGATTACGAAATGGGATGGGAAAATTTTGCTGTCTTCTCTTAAGCCAGACATTAAAGAGTCTTGTAAAAACGTAAAGCAATGCTTCCTTATTGTTAGTTTTTCAATTTGGAAAAATAGTTATTTCTCATAAATATGTTGCTTATGCTAGCATTGATGGGTTTATTATCACCATTTTATTTTTATTTATTTATTTATTGTTTGAGACAGAATCTCACTTTGTCACCCTCTGTAGAGTGCAGTGGCATCACAGCTCACAGCAACCTCCAACTCTTGGGCTTAAGCGATTCTCTTGCCTCAGCCTCCCAAGTCGCTGGGACTACAGGTGCCCGCCACTGCACCGGCTTTTTTTTGGGGGGGTGCAGTTGCCATTGTTGTTGGGCAGGTCCGGGCTGGATTTGAACCCGCCAGCTTCCGTGTATGGGGCCGGCGCCCTTGGCTGCTGAGCTACAGGTGCCAAGCCTATTATCATTATTTTAAAATGAGTTATCAATAAATATTTATGTTTTTTCATTTTTTCTTTGTAATATGGTAACTATTAATAGATTTAATCAACATAAACAAAAAGCTCTTTGGGGCTCTCAGTAATTTCTCTGAGGGTTCAGGCGTCCTACAACTTAAGCATTTGAGAGCTGCCGGTTTAATCTATGTGTGGAATTGTCTTCAGAGATTAAGTTTTATGATTTCTTGCTTCACTTTCAGAAGTAAAAGCCACAGTCATTTCCATAGATTCTTTGCCTTTCTGTTATTGCAAAGACATAGAAAATTTAACTGTTTAAAAGTTCCTTTGAAATTTCTGAAGGCATTAGAGAGCTTTTAAGGATTTCTGAGTTGTGTCACGCTTTTATGCTTTTCATGGATTCACATGACAAAGTCCTATTAGGGTTAAAATGATATTTCTTTACATGTTAAATAAATAATGAAAATGTGTAGAATACGACATAGTTCGTTACTGGTGTGTTGAAAAAGATAGCAATTATTTTATGATTTGTTTCCCACAAACCAAGCATAGAATGTCCTGGCAAATAGCAGGTTGTTTAATAAATTATAATCGAAAGAAAGACTGACCCTGTGTGCAGTTGTGAGCCCTGATGAGGCAAGCCAGGTAAATAGCACTTTGGATTCGAAGTGGGATCTCTGTTGAACAGATGACAGATTTTGTAAGATCTATAGCCTAGATAGCACATTCTCATGTTGCCTCTTCATGTTTTATTGTTATGTATACTTTGTTATTTTATTTCCTTCTTATTTTAGCTCTGTTTTTATGTGTACTCACAAAATTATACACCACAAAATTATAAACTAATGGGATTGCTTTATCATAGTGACTCATAGAACTCATTATGTTAATTCTATAACTAATGCTTGGATTGTGTTTTATATTTATAAACTCGTGACTTAAGAATCAATTTGGAGACAATTTTGGAAGATCTTTATGAAAATAAGAATATTATTTCAACTTGGACTATTTGTTTTTAAGTGCCTGCCATATGCTATGTGAATAGATTGCTTTAGATATCAGTAATATTGATATAATCTGATATCACAGATCATTACCCAAGCATGAAACAAAATTAAAAGTTCATTTGATTTGTAATTGTTCAGCTTTAATCTTCTATTTCAATAAAGAAGGCCAGTTCCTGGCTCAGAATACCGCATTGTTTTTTTCTAGGAAAATAGATTTCAAAGCCAGTGTTTATTGTTTACCTTTATTACTACCCTTCTGCTGATCTGATTTGGAAAATGCCTAACTCAGAAGAGCAAACAGCAGTGGGGCCTGTTGTTTCTAGTGAAAAGCTGAATGAGTCTGGTTTTGGTGATTATTATGGGCCCCTGACATACTAGCCTAAATATCTGTTTGTATTATGATTTGAAAGCCAATTAGATGAATATTTTAACATTAGAAAAAAAATTTTTTTAAAAATAATTTTATTAAATCATAATTGTGTACATTGGTGCAATCATAGGGAAAAAATTTATTTTTATTTATTTTTATGTTTGAGACAGAGTCTCACTATGTCACCCTTGGCAGAGTGCCGTGGCATCACAGCTCACAGCAACCTCAAACTCTTGGGCTTATGTGATTCTCTTGCTTCAGCCTCCCAAGTAGCTGGGACCACAGGCACCCGCCACAACACCCGGCTATGTTTTGGTTGCATTTGTTTAGCTGGACCATGCTGGGTTCGAACCCACAACCCTTGGTGTATGTGGCTGGCACCATAACCACTGTGCTACGGGCATTGAGCCAGAAAAAAATTTTAGATATTTATTCTCTATGTTTAATCATCTTCTGTATGAATATTGACATTATTAGTATTAACGTCTCTTAGTCTAATATTCTCAAAGTCTTGTCCTTGGATGACCCAGTTATAAGTACCTAATGCATAGAACTGGACATCATTCCTGATTCAAAATCCTATTCTAAATCAGAATCTCTGGGTGGGGGAGAGAAGACACAGAAAGCTGAACTGAAAAATCTTTTTAAATGAAGATTTTTTCTATGTGGCATATAAACAAAAATAGGATAAAGGAATGATTACTGGGTATTTATCACTTTTCTTTGATAATTGGCAGCCTTATTTAATATTGTTTCATCTTTTTTGGCCAAAGTCTTTTTTTTTTTTGAGACATAGTCTTACTTTGTTGCCCTTGGTAGAGTGCCATAGTGTCATAGCTCACAGCAACCTCCAACTCTTGGGCTCAAGTGATTCTTTTTCCTCAGCCTCCCAAATAGCTGGGACTACTGGCACCCTCCACAATGCCCGGCTATTTTTAGAGATGAGGGGTCTCACTCTTGCTCAGGCTGTTCTTGAACCTGTGAGCTCAGGCAATCCACCTACCTCGGCCTCCTAGAGCCATTGTTCTAGGCTTTTGGCTAGAGTATTTTTTAAAGCAAACCTCAGCTATTATGTTATTTCTCTATAAATTCAGAATTATTAAAGGTGGATTTACAACCATCATCCTAGTGATAGCAGAATTTCATTCTTCAGTAGGTTCTTGGTCTCAGTGATTCAAAGAATGAATCCAGATCAGTGGTAAGACAGGATTTATTTACAGAAAAGAATACAGAAGCATCAGAGCTCCTGGCAGAGAGAGAAAACCCAAGAAAAGCTCTCTCTCTGTCTCTCTCTCTAGGCTCTTTGTCTAGGGGTATATATAGTCACATGGGGTCCTCTGTAGTTACATTTAACATGTCTGGGACTCTCTGTGAGGTATTTGGGACACTCAGTAGTTACATTTAGTGTGTCTGGGACAGAGTTTCTGGCACACATCCGGGATGTGAATGAATGGCTAAAATGCCTTTCATTCCCAGGCCTAGGAAACTACATGAAATTGGCCAGGCCTAGAAAATGGGGATTTCCTGTTCAGCCTAAGATGCTGCTGTCTGGCCCCTCTGGCTCCTGGAGCCTCCTGCAGGGCCCCTCTGCCTACCCTCCAGCCCGCTGGTTCCTCTGCTCCCTGTCACCGCACCAACACTGCCAAGGCGGAGGCAGCCGATCCGTGCCCCCTAGCTCCACAAGCTGGCTGGGGCCACTTGTCCGGTATCACAGGTGACTTCTATGGACCCTTGATGTTTGAAGGCTCTTTCTTTATTGAGACTTTACACCGTTTGAACAAAGTATTAATTCACTAAATTCTTTATAATTTTGTGATATAGCATAGATCTGCACACACTTTTGTGTGCTATTGAAGTGTATTTTTTTGCTTCTTAAACTATAAGTATTCGGGAAGCTGTGCATTTGTCCCCACATGACTTTTGCAAACAGCTTCTCTAGGTCCTGGATGGTATGTGATGATGCTCACGGATGTGATAAAAATTTAAGTTTGTAAGGAATTGGCACAGCTTCCTGAGTGTATCTTTAGATCTATTTAATGCATCTCTTTTGCTGAAAAGGGAAGTATTGAATATTTACATATTGAAATTAATGGTTTATCAATTTAACTTATTCCAAATATTCATTCTGACTAAATTTGGGGTAGAAAAATAGACCAAATCTATTCTCATTGTGACTGGAAATCATATGGAATATATGAGAATCACTTTGCTTTTTAAGTATACTATATGTACATATATATTTCTTCATATAAAGTAATATTTTTATGTAGCAGTTATTTGTTACTGTGTATACATATCTATATTTTATTTATTTATTTTTTGAAACAAAGTCTCACTATGGCACCCTCTGTAGAGTGCACTGGCATCACAGCTCACAGCAACTGCCAACTCTTGGGCTTAAGCGATTCTTTTTCCTCAGCCTCCCAAGTAACTGGGACTACAGGTGCCTACCACAAAGCTGGCCATTTCTTTTTTGTTTTTGGCCGGGGCTAGGTTTGAACCTGCTACCTCCAGTATATGGGGCCAGTGACCTACACCTTTGAGCCACAGGCACTGCCCAAGCCTGGCTATTTTTTGTTGCAGTTGTCATTGTTGTTTAGTAGGCCTGGGCCGGGTTTGAACCCGCCTGCCTCTGTATATGTGACTGGTGCCGTAACCACTGAGCTATGGGCGCCAAGCCCATATCTATATTTTAATGAGAAAAATAATTTTTAGTCGTTTATTTCTATTATAGATACCATGTAAGGTACTTGTTTAATGTGCACCAAAAATCCATGGGGCATTATGTTCCCTATTTTCAGAAGAGGCTGAGAATGCTTGGTTAGTGGCAGAGTGAGGAAGCTCAGGACTGTTTGGCCTTAAGACCATACTCTTTCCAGCACGGATTTGCTCACATGCCATTCTGCACGCATTCTGCTGGCATGAAAATACAGATGCCTAGGTGGAAATTAAATCAGGTGCTGCATTTCTCTTCACTGCTTCCTCCTTTCCGTCCGACCTCTTAAGGTTGGAGGGCCCCAACTTCAGAACAGTCAGCTCTGCTATAACATGGTGGACAGGTTCCTAAAAGTCATCACACTCTACCAAATCGCACAGTGAGAAACACAGAACTTAATGGAAAAAGATGGGATTAGGAGAACATTGTTCAAAAACCTGCTGACATTTAGAAAGATAGGGACCTAATTAAAAGTGTTCTAGAGATTAAATGTTAATTACTTATGTACTGCAATAAATATGGCATATTACCTGGAAAAAGATCCTGTGTTTACTTGTAGAAGTGGCACCAGAAGGGTTGCAGCTTGTGTGTTATTGTGAGCGATAGAATGAGGGTTATTTAAAATCAGAGAAGTTTTGACAATAGATGTGGCTAAGTGTGGCTAGAAATACACATATTGAACTGAGGTAGCTGAAAGTTGTTTGAGGTGTGTGTATTCCTATGTGATTTATTTAAGGTGAGTACAAATTTCTGTGTTTTCCGTGTTTCTTGTGGATGAAATCATACTTATAATCAACGTAAATTCAGGCTGTATTCATATTATTCTCTAAATAGTATCAACTGCATTGGAACAATTCCATGGTTTCAAAACAAGCATTATTAAGCGGAATTCAACGTACCTGGTTCTCTTCTCCTCTCCTTCTGTACTACTTACTTTACTTGTTGTGTCCACCAGTCTTTAAATACAATTTTTATAATTATACATAGTTAGCCACCATTTGTATATGGCCGTAACATATTGATGATTCCAAATTTATGACGTCAATCCGGGCCTCTCTCTAAAATGCCAGACTCATTTCTCCAGTGGTAGCCTCGTCGGGGTGTTTAATAGACACTTCAAACTGGACATGTTTTAAACTCTGTGATCTTTACCCAACACCTGTGGCTTCCTGGTAGAGGAGGGGCATCTCTCGCTTGCTTCAGAGGTGACTCTGCTTGGCATGTTGCCACCTGCTAGGCCCCAGCTGCTGCCCCTCTCATGCCCTGTTCAGGGGTGTCTGACTGTGAAGCGGGGGCTGTACACAGCCGCTTAGCCTTCCTCTTGCGTGGGGGAAAAGTGGCCTGCAGTCTGAGGTGCATTGTCCCCTGGGCACAGCTTTTGGGCAGGGCCTGGGAAGAGTCGAGGCTGGAGACGGGCGTGGGGGCAGAGGCCTGTGAACAGCGCTGAGTTCAGGGAGCACTCTCCAAAAACCTTTCAGAGCCAGGAAGTCAGGGCAGGGCTCCTTCACATGCTGGGCAGACTCTTCCGTCACCAGCGTGCATTTAACCGCTTGGCGGCAGGAGAAAGGGCTGCTCTACGTCCAGACAACCAGCAGCAGAGACCACTGCTGAGCACTTTCCAAAGAAAGGGGGAGATTGATCCCAAGTAGAGTTTTTCTCCCCAGAGGAGCCACTCCTATCGGACTGAGTACTTAGTTTAGCTCATGCATTTACCTTCCAAGTACCTACACAGCACCATCCTCTGACCCCGCCTTCAACACGTGGAAACCTGCCTCACGTGGCCTCAAAGGGACTCACGTGAAGGAAGTGTGACAGTGGACAC